>MCFG01000036.1:250000-267500 GCA_002104895.1 Anaeromyces robustus
CTTATTAAAAAAAACTATAATTAATAATAATCACTAATTTTTAATTAATAATTTTTTTTTTTTTTTTTTTGAAAAAAATTTTTTTTATTTTATCCTTTTTTTTTATAATTATTGTTCTTTTCAATACAAATTACATCTCATTTCAAATTCAACAAATGAAATTTCATCCCGATTATAAATAAAGATTCATTATATAGTTATCAAATAATAAATATTAAATAAAAAGGGACAAATAAAAATATATATAAAAAAATAAAATAAAACAGAAACAGAATACATAAAGTAAATAATATTTAAATTATCAATTTATATACATTTATATTTTCATTAATCGTTATTATTTTTTTTTCTTTAATGATAAATAAAATTTTAAATATATTTATATTTTAAAATTTTTATTACTAAAATATTAATATTATTTTAATTATTAATATTATTTTAATATTAATTTAAAATAAAACATTCTGATTTTAAAATTAAAATAAAAATAAATATAAATACAAATATAAATATAAATATAAATATAATATTAAAAAAAAATAATATATTGCAATTTTGGTTATTAAATAATTTAAATTAAAACATGACAATCAGTTAATATTAATAGCATATTTATGAACATTATAGATATTTTTTATTTATATATTAAATTACATTATACTTTTATCATATTGTTAAATGAATAATCTTAATTAAAATAATAATTATAAGCTTTCATTAATATTTATATATTTTCAAATAATAGTGATAAATCGATATAATAAACTTTATATTATTTTATTATTATATACTAATCATATTTTACTAAATATATTTATAATATACCTTTTTTTATAAAATTTTATATATATTTTTGAATATTATCCTTCAGAAATGAAATGAAAAATAATAATTAATATTAATTAAAACAATTAATTATATTAAAATACCTTTTTTGTTTTTTTCTTTCTTTTCTTATTTTATATATTTATATAAATTAAGAAAAGAAATAAAAGAAGGTATTTTTTTTTAAGAAAAAAAAAGCTTTCTAATACCATTTAAATAGATAATACATTAATCTTATATATTAAATTTCAATATTATATATATTTTTTAATCATAACATTTTATATAATTTTATAAATATTTATACATTTTAATTATATTTATATTAATCATCTCATAAATATATCAATAAATAGTAAAAGATAATTCATATTATTTTGTACATGTATATACATTATAAAAAATAGCAATATTTTTTCAAATATTTATATATTTATTCATAAATTATAGTATATCATAATGAGAATAAGAATCATTCAAAATTTTGAACCTGATAATTCAGGCAAACCAAATGAAATTATACTAAATATAAATAATTATTTTTCAAATCTAAATAATATTAATATAAACAATGATCTCAGTTTTGAAATAAAATATGAAGCTATACCTTTTAAACCAAAATCATGTAACTTGAAAATTAAAAAGAAGAAAAAAATAAAACAAAATTTAGCTGATGATATTATTCATATTTTATACCCAGAAGTAGATCCATCTCTCTGGAGAACTTATATTATAAAAGATTGTATCTTTAGTATACCTCATAAAAAAATTATTTGTGTTCTTATAGATGGAAGATATTATGTTTCTGATATAACTAAAAATTGTTATTTCCAATTAATGACTATCCTAAAATCATTAAAAAGAAGTAAAAAAATAGCTTATGATCATTTTAAACAAAATTTAGATGATTTTAATAATTTTGATGATGAACACTTAATAGGATCACCGATAACAGCAGAATCTTCAACTACATTAACCCCTATTTCTTCATCATCAAGTTCTTTAAATTCATACTCTATACCATCTTTAAATCAAAATTTAAATTTATCTGCATTAAATAGTATCAATTTAATGAACGATAATGAATCAAATAATGTTATATCACCACCTTTGAACATGCAAAATTTAATGGCTTTAAAAAACGATTTATCGTTATATACCACACCACCTTCCACACCACCTCATTTTTTAGGTAATTACCTTGAAGATGAAAAATTATTAGAAGATATTGCTAAGCAAACAGACTTTATATATAGAGAAAAAAATATGTTTTTATCAATATTTATTCAAAGTTTAAATCGTTTAACGCCAAATCTTAAAAAACGTTTAATACAATCAGTATCAACTATTTTTAATAACCTCGATATAGATTTTGAATTTAACAATAATCCTCCGTTATCAACATATTTAATACAAAATGATGAAATAAAAAGAGGAATAGAAAAAGAAATAAATAGCGAAAGTGATATTTTAACTTTAAATGAAAATCAACCCCCATCAATGATATTTAATGAAATGGATTTAATAGAAGGAGGAAAATTAATAGAGAGCAATGCAGAAAACGTAAACATTTTCTTAGATACATTACATAGTGATAAAGAAAATCGTAATTCATTAAGAAGTGAATTAGATATAGACAATGAAAATGATAATGACAATGATTATAAAAAATCAAAATATAAAAAGAAAAGGAGCAAAAGCAATTTAAAGAGTAAAAAGAGTAAAAAAGAAGATGAAAATGAAGGAAATGATTATAATTCAAAAAACAGGAATAAAAATAAACTTTTAACAAATTCAAATATATCTTTAAACCAACAATATAATATTAATTTTTATAAATCAATGATTACGACTAGCCAAATTTTTGAACAATTTAAAAATAAAAATCAATCCAAAGTTTTAGAACTTTTTACACGTTATGTTCTCCATGAAGGTGTTATTCCTTTACCTGAAAATTATCATATATGGCTATGTGAAGCATATAGTTATAATTATCAAAAACAAGCAAAAATTGTAGATACTTATTTAACTGAATGTAATAATATTATTCAATTAATGAAAAAGACATTTATAGCTATGAGAAGTCTTTTCACATTCCGCTATAGAGAAATAAGAAACCTAATGGCAGAAGAAGCTTCTATTCCTATTGACGATAATAATAAATATAGCACAAAAACAAGCAATGAGAATACTGATAATGTATCTCAAATATCTGAAAGTCAACAAACTTCACATTTAGATTATACCTATTCTGAAATTACAAAAGTAACTTCAAGTTCATTTTTAAATTTATTTTCTCTTTACACGAAAGGTAAGGAATCAAAAAAAAGAATAAAAAGTAAAGAACATGATAATGATTATTCATTAAAAGAGAGAAAAAAGTTAGAAGCTAGCTTAAAAAAGGAACAGAAAAAAAAGAAAAAGAAGGAAAAAAAGGAAAAAGAACGTCAAGAAAAGAATAAAAATAAGAATGAGACATCATTAATACCATCAAAGAAAACTGTTCCAAAGAAAAAAAGTATGATATTTAAATTATTTAAAAGAGATAAATTAAATGATAATTACAACTCAGATGAAGATCATAAAAAAAAATCATCAAAAGAAAAGATCAGTAGTAAAGATCATCATCATCATCATAGCAATAATGAAACAAAAAATACTATTGAATCTTCAACTAAAAAAGATATACCTGACACAACAATAGTTACAGAAGAAAATAGTTTTGTAAAATATGATGAAGAGTATCCAATGGAAAATAATGAACCTGAAAATGAAGAATTACCTAAAACAAAGTATTATAAATCTTTAGTTGAACATATTCAATCTCTTCTTTATTCCTTCGATCAAAATTTACGTTTTTCAAATGATGATGGTTGTAATATATTTGATAATTCAACCCATAATAATAATATGTTTAATAATAATAATAATGGAAGTAATAATAATAATGGTTTTAATAATATTAATGGAAATGGCTTTAATGTTAATAATAACTTTATGAATGAAAATTGTAATAATAATTTTGTATTAGATGTAACAAATCTTGACACTACAAATAGTGATTCAGATAGTTTTGTTGAAAAAATTCTTAATAATGAGAATGAATCTATCGATGATAAATATAATATATATAAACCAGTTTTCGAATTAATTAAGCAATTAGTTAGTTCTTTACCAGAACCTCAATTTAATACCCTTTATATTTTTGATATTGAAATGTTAAAACATATTCATGAAGGTTTACTCAATGATATTGATTTTTTTAATGGTGAACTTATGAAAGTATTAGAAAATATTAAAAATGTTAACATAACTGAAAGAAAATTAGCAATGGAAAATAAAGAATATGGTCTTCTATATGGAAATCCAACTAAGAATAAACAGTTTTATGGTAAAAATGGTTTAATAGAGAATGAATTGGATCAATCCTTCATTTCACAAGATATCCCTTGTCCAATAGCTAATGAATCATTTAATTCAAATTATCTTTTAAATAATAAAAAAAGTTTAGATGAAATGCAAATGCCATCAATCAGGGCAATGACAGAAAAAAGAAAGAATCTTTTGAAAAAGTATAGTCAACGTAATCTTAAATTAAATGCAGAAAATAGTTATACTAATTTAGGTATTGAAAATTCACAATTAATAGAAAATTTCAATAATATAAGTTTTCAAGATTCAACAGAAGAAGATGATTCGCATTTTACAAGTAGTAGTGATGATTTTGATGAAGAAGGATCAGAATTTGATGAAAGAGAAATTAATGGTGATAGAGATGAACCATTATCCCTTTCAGATAATTCTTCGGAATATTCATCTGAATTTGATTCTTCCTCAATTATAACTACTACTACAACTACGACAACCACCACTACTACAACAACTACAACAACTACAACTACAACAACATGGAAGTTAAAACAAAAACAAATACAAAAAACAATGACTTGTCGTATTGCAGCAAAAGAACTTAATAATAAATTAACAGCTTATCATATTACTTGTAATGCGATTGAAGAGATTATTAAAGCAACTCGTGGTAATCATTTATATCCTGATAAAAGAATTGGTAATAATTCAATAGATTTTATTAAAAATAATAATGGTAATAGTAATGGTATTAATAATGGTAATGGATTAAATAATAATATGAATAATGGTAATATTAATGGTAATAATAGCAATAGCAATATGATGGGTACTGGAAATGGTAACGGTAACGGTAAAATATATAAAAATTATTATTCTCAAATTCATAAAAATTCCAATATTGATCAAAAATCTTTAGATAAAACTAGAAATAAGATTCTTTCTGATAGAAAATTTTCAGAAGTTGTCCTTGGTCAATATATTGATAGTGATATTGAAAATAATACAAATATGAATAATATTAGTTTAAATAATATCAGCGTTGATATGTATCAAGACGATAGTATTTTAACTGATAAAAGCATGATGATAAAATCAAATTCAAAGTTTAATAAAATAGAGCAAACCCAATTAGATAATCAATATATTTATGTCTATATGAGTATGCAAAAAATATTTATGTCTACAAAACAATTATATGAAGCATTACATAATAAGAAAATAAAACTTTTAGGAAATTATAATAAATGGCAGAATGAACGTACAAAGCTTGTCAATGATACTGATGACAGAAAAAGAAGAGAAATGACAGCTATTGAGGAAAGAAGAGAACGTAATGCTTTATCACCAATGTTTAGTCCACCACCATCTGATTATAATATGGAAGGTGAAAAGAACAACTTTGGTGAATGGAAATATGATAATATTGTTAACTCTGTCCCACGAGCTGATGAAGAGGATATTGATGGTAATAACATATTTAATAATAATAATAATAATAATAATAATAATAGTGACAATAACAATGACAATAACAATATGAATCATAAATATGGATTAAAAAAGAAGAAAAGTCTTAATATGAGATTAAACCAAAATAACAACAACAATAATAATAATGATCCATTCAATACTTTAGAATTAACAAATTCAACAGATAGAAATCATATGAATTTAATAGAAAAATATCTGAATATGAATAATGAAAAAGAAGATAATATAAATATTAACAATCAGAAAACAATTCAAGAAATAAATGAAAATAAATTATCAGTAGAAAATAATAAGAAAGAAGAAAAAATAATAGAAAATGAAGAAGAAAAAGGAGAAGAAGAAGAAATTAATAATAAAGAGACGGATAGCATACAACAACCATCAATACCAGCAAGAACTTCTTCTAATACAGCATCAGCATTACGCCATACAAAGAAAAGTGCTTATGAACTTAACACTATGTATAATTATTATATTAATTTAAATCATAAAAATCAATCAATAAATAATAATAATGAGGGTAATGATGATGATATTAATAATAATTATCAAAATATAGTACCAAATACAAATGAAATATTACCACAACCTCAATATACTAATAATATAAATACTATTGAAAAAGACAACCATTTACAATGTCAAAATCAACATCAAGATAAAATTCAAGGTCAAAATCAAAATCAAGAACAAGAACAAGAACAAGAACAAGAACAAGAACAAGATGTTTTACTTAACAATTTAAATAGTGACAAGCATAGTTTAATAATAAATTCAAATAATAATGACAATAATAATAATAATAATAATGATGATGATAATGATGATGATGATGATAATGATAATAATAATGATAATAATAATAATGATAATGATAATAATAATGATAATAATAATAAATCAAATACTACTTTAATTAATAATATCAACAACAACAATAATAGTAGTAATAATGAATCAATACCATTATCAAATGAAGGAATATGTTTAGATGATGAGATTTTTGAAAGTAGAAAAAATGAAATTTTAGCTAAACGTATTAATCAAATTATTGAATCATCATTAAATGATAATGAACATCCAAAAAAATCCAATTTAATTTTTTATCCATCAGACCAACACATTCAATTTTCTACTCAACGTTACCTTACTATGCTTTCTAAAAAGGATTCTATTGAAGATTTTTATGAAAAGAAGAATCACCAAATACCTCATGTTAAAAACCTTAATAATACCATCAATGAATCACCATTGAAAAAGACTTTAATACAAAGAAGTCATAGCTTAATTTATAATAATATCAATAGTGATAATAATAGCAATGATAACAATAATAATAACCGTAGTAAAGATGAAAATTATAATGTAAATAACTATCGTATGGAAAAATTAAATCATTTCAATGCTATTTCTGGAAATACAATGATTATGCCACAAAGTTTAGAAAATACATCGACTTCTATTTCATCTGAAAATAAAGAACATAAAACAAGTCCAAAAGGGGATAAGAAGAAAAATTCAATTAAATCATATTTAAAGAAAAAGATAAGTCAACATTCTCTTACTTCAAAAAATATTTTTTCAAATAGTAGTAATGACTATTCTTCATCACATAATTCACATACAAATAACAATAATAATAATAATAATAATAATAATACAAATATGAATATGAATACAAATATGAATGATAATATGAATATGAATGCTATGATTAATAATATGAGTATGAACTTAAATACAAACATGAACACGAACATGAACATGAACATGAATATGAATACGAATATGAATATGAATATGAATATGATGATCAATAATAACAATAATAATAATTCAAAAAATAATAATGATAATGGTAATAATAATAGTAATAGTAATAATTCAAGTCCAAATAATAATAGTAATGGTTGTAATACAATTGTAAAACCACTTAATACTTCACCATTAAAAAATATTAAAAAGAGTAAAAGTAATAGTAGTATTCCTCGTATGAAAACCAAAAATCTTGTTTCACCATTACGTAATAAATTAAGTGATGATAATCTTTTCTTTAATAATAACAATTCAACACAATCTCCGCCGAATCACAATATTTTAAAAATTAATACTCTTAATATTAATTCTCCAAAATCACCTTTTGATAACTCTTCACCAGCCTCCGCTCCTCCAACATTAAATTCATCCAATAGATATTTATTCAATTCACCAGCATCTTCACATCAATATAACAATAATATTATTAATAATATTAATGTTGGTTTGAAAATGAATAATCAAAGACCATCTTATTCTAATCTTGGTAAAGTTAAAATATCTAATCATTCACCTATTTCATATGATAGTATTTCACCATCAAAACTTAAAAATCCATCACCACCATCACTCGTACCTCGTTTTGGTAATCCAATAATTCAAACTACTACTAATAGTAACGGCACTATTGGATTTCATTCACAAAGATCAAACTTTTTATTAAATAAAAATGAAGATATTTTAAAAAATCATTCACCAATACATTCACTACATAAAGAAAAATCAACACCTAAGCTTAGTGTTAATACATCATTTAATATAAATAATAATACAAATGAAAATAGGAACCCACATATATATAATGGTTCTTATATTCCAAGAACAATACTTAAATCGCCAAAAAGCTCACCAGCTTTATCTTTATCTTCACAATCTTCTTCAACTTCTTTTTCATCTCCAACAACACCATCTATACCATTATTAATGACAAAAAAAAATTTAAATAATGCTTCTTCTATTTCACAACAACAACTTCTTCCTTCTTCATTACTATTCAAAAATCGTAAACGTTCCAATTCAAGTTCAAATATAAAAAAATCTAATAATACCAATATGAATATTTCACCAAGACCATCTAATTTAGTTAATTCAAATAATATACCATCTTCGATACCAACACCCAAATCATCAATACCAACATCATTAGTATCATCAATGAATAACAATAATAATAATAATAACAATAATAATAATAATAACTTATCATAAAATTCATCATAAAATTACTTTTATATTATAAATATTATTTAAAATGGCATTAAAATAAATTTTCTTTTTACATATATAATTATTTATATATATATATATTTTTTATCTTAATTTTTTTTTTATATATAATTTTTTATTATTATTAATTATTTTAATTTTATTTTTTTTTTTTTTTTTACTTTACATTTTTAAAATAGAAAATATAAATATTTATAATATATTGCATATTAAACAATAATATTACATATATCTATTAATATATATTATAATTTTTATCTTTTCTATTTATTTATTTAAATTGTTTTATATATATTATTCATTTTTTTTTATAACTCATACATTTACAATACATTTTTTATATTTTAAGTATTTTAAGTATTTATTTATTTTATTTATTAATTTGATATATATATAATAATCAACATTAAATATAAATAATATGTTTAAATTTCCAATATATATAATATTGAGACTTTAAACAAAATATATGTTAATCATGAATCATTTTCTTTTTCTTTTAAAAAAATTTTTTGTCAATATTTTCTTCTTCCTTTTCTATATATATATATATTTTTCATATTTTTAAAATAATAAAAAAAAAGCATATCTTTTTTTATAATTAAATAAAAAAAAATTAAAAATAAATAAAAAGTATATAAAAAAATTAAAAATAAATAAAAAAAAAAAAAAACAAATAAAAATAAAAGAAGTGAAAATTTCAAAATAAAAAAAAAAATAATAATAAAAATAAAACAATATGAAACTTTTGTCTTTTTTAATACCATCGAATTACTAATAATAGATATTTTATTAATAATAATTTGTATTAATATTATACAATAAAAATAAAAATTTAAATTTATATGACATTCCTAAAATGTCTTTTATTTTTTAAAAATAATTTTGGAATTTAGATATTAGTTAAATCGTAAATTATTAGTAGTTATTGTAATAATCATATTTATAATTGTTATTGTAATAATCATATTTATAATTATTATTATTATTATAATAATATGTTAATATTAATTTAGTCTAATAACTTATAATTAATAATTATAATAATGACACCTCTAATGTAATTTATAATAACAACACTAGTACAGTTAATAGTCTTATACTATTAGAGAAAGAATAATTAAAATTATTACCTAATTCTAGTACTAACTTTATTTGTATTGTTATCATCATTATTAACAATAATAATTTAATATCAGAATAATATATTTATTGTTTATTAAAAGAAATAAACTTTTTTTTATATATAATTACTATACATGTATTAAAATTTATTATTAATAAATAAAGTTATTGCATTACATATATATAAATAATCAGACAATAAAATTCTCAATTCATTGATGTGGCTGAGCCAGTAAAAAAAAAATAAAAAAAAAAAAAAAGAAAGAAAAAACGATATTGAAAATTTTAAAATTTTAAATTTTAGAAACTTCTAAGAAATTATTCTCCTGAAATAAAAAACATAAATAATTTTATATTAATATAATAATGGGATAAGATAAATATTAAATAATACTGAAATACATTGAGAATTAAGAAATAAAGAGCATTACTTTAATTCGATTTATAATTTATACATAAATTTCTTTTTTTTTTTTTTTTTTTTTTTGATATAAAAATAAAACTATATTTATTATTATTATTATTATTATTATTATTATTATTATTATTATTATTATTATTATTATTATTATTATTATTATTATTATTATTATTATTATTATTATTATTATTATTATTATTATTATTATTATTATTATTATTATCAATTATTATTATTATTATTATTTATTATTATTATTATTATTATTATTATTATTATTATTATTATTATTATTATTATTATTATTATTATTATTATTATTATTATTATTATTATTATCAATTATTATTATTATTATTATTATCAATTATTATTATTATTATTATTATTATTATTATTATTATTATTATTATTATTATTATTATAAAATTAAAACACACACACACACACATATATATATATATTTATTTACATATATATTTATTAGAAATAATAGTATTTTTATTTTTTATATATATATTAAGAAAATATATTATAAAAAAAAAAAAACAATAATAAAAAAGAAAATACTATGAGAAATATAATTAAATACTGAAATATTTAAAATTAGAAAAAATAAAAATAAAAATAAAAAAAAATTAAAATTATAAATAAAAAAAAAATTAACTACTACGATATTATATTTAATTTATTATGTTTATAATTGAATTAGTATTTTTTTTTTTTTTTTTTTTTTTTTTTTTTTAATAAAAAAAAAAGAAAAAGAAAAAAAAAAAAATAAATACTACTATTTTACTATTTTAATATTAAATATTTAAAAGATTAAGAAAAAAAATAAATAAGTTATAATCATAATAAATGAATAATAATCATAATAAAAAATAATATTTTTTTAATTATATAAATAATATTAAATAAAAAAAAAAAAAAGTAAAGGTATATACATTAGTTTTAATACTTTTTTTTTTTTTTTTTTTTTTTTTTTTTTTTTTTTGATATTGCTATTTTTATATGTTACTGTTATATGCTATTGTTATATGTTATTGTTTATTTTTTGTTTTGTTTTTATATTTTATTAATAATTTTGTTGTTATTATTATAATCATTGTTTAATTTTTATTAATTTTAAAATAAAAAAAAAATTAATTAATTAAAAAAATATATATTTATTTACTGATTATTCCATTTATTAATTATGATTATTATGAATTTTAAAAAAATTTTTTGCTTAAAATAACGAAATAATTATTTAATCAAATAATAATATATTATTATTGTTCTTTGAATTTTTTTTTTTTTTTTTTTTTTTGTTTGTTTTATTTTGCTTTTCGTTTTTTATTATTGAAATATAATTCATTAATAATTTTATTTTACCAAATCATTAAGTTTTTTCATAATATTAGAATCAAATTTCATTACATCAAATACAAATTCTTTATCTCCTAATTTTTGTTTTTCTGGAATATCTTTTCCTGTCATTGACTTTATTCCATCATTTTTCAAACCATAATTGTTATCTATAGTATTATTATAATCAAGATTAACACCTAGTGTTTCAATAAATTTTTCCAGAGGTACTTCATCAATAACTTTTACAACTAACTTAATTCTCTTTTTGCGTTCTTCATTAACTTTTAATGCTGAATCATTAGCATTCTTCTTTTTCCTTTTTTCTCTTTTTGATGTACTTCTTGTAGTTGTTGTTGTTGCTTGTGGTGTTGAGGATACTGTTGTTCCTGTTGTTACTGTCTCAATAGTTTCAGCTATTATATTATTATCTTTATCTTTATTATTATCTTTTTTGTCTTTATTACTCTTATTCTCATTTTTATCATTTTTAATACCTACATTCATATCATTAATCGAAGACGCTGATTTTTTAGATAAACTATTAATATTTGATGTAATTTTATTATGATCATCTAAATTTTCATCTTTAATATTATTTATGCTATTTTCTTTATTATTTTCCTCTTGTTCTTTATCTTCTTTTATTAATTCTTTCTTTTCTTTTTTGTCGTCTTCTTCAAAAATATTTTTCTTTTTAATTTCTTTTGATTCCTCTTTTATTTCTTTGGATTCCTCTATTAAATCTTTATCTTTTATTTTATCTTTATTTTCGTCATTATTTTTATCATTTACAAGTATAATTTTAATTTTTGTTTCTTTTTGGCCTTTACTTATGTTTTCTTTTTTTGATATTTTTGTTCCAATATTTGGTTCATCTTCTTCATTTTCTTCCTTTTCTCTTTCTTCTTTTTCTTTTTTAATCTCACCTTTCTTATTTTCATTAACACCAATTTTACCAGTAGTTAAAACTATAGATTCAACATTATTACTTTTAATTTTATCATTTAAAGAATTTGTTGAAATATCCGTCATAACAACATCGTTTATTTCTGTAGTACTTTTCTTATTGACATCTATTTTATCATCTTTAGATGATAATTTTATTCTTTTATTATTATCCATTTTTTCATTTTGATCCTTACTCTCTATTATATTATTATTATTAGATTCTTTATTTTTCTTATCTTCTATTTTATTTGTTTTTTCTTTTTCATTTATCTTAATATCATGACTGGAACTACTGTTCTTTCTTGATATTAAGCTCAAATTTTTAATTTTAATTTTTGGAGTTTTATCTTTATTTATTACTGATTTTTTAATACCATCATTTTCACTTTTACTTTCATTATTTTTATTTTTATTTTTATTATCAGAACTATCACGTTTTTCAGATTTACTATCATTTTTATCTTTATCTTTTGATACATTTTTATTACTACCTGATTCCTTTTCTATATCTTTAATTATTATTTATAAAAACAGAATAAATATAACATAAATAATTAATAATAAATAAAAGTTAATTATATAAAAAAAAATTATATTATTTATTTAATTTTATATTTTTTAATTATTCACTATTATAAATTATATATATTGTATTATATATTATATAAAAGCATTAATAACACATTTATGTCAATATATATATATATATATTGTTCATTTATTTACCAATTTCTTCTATATCACTCATATTTGTATTATTATGGCTACTTGTTCTACTATGTTTTCTATGACTTTTTGACTTCCTTTTATGAGTACTACTACTATTATTTGAACTATGTTTATTTGTGTTTTCATGTTCTGCTGAGGTATTAATTGATGATTTAGTTTGACTATGAGAACGTTTACGTCTTTCAAGAACACTGCAACTTCTGCTACGACTATGACTATTACGACTGTTACTTCTACTACGGCTATAACTACGACTGCGACTACGACTATGACTATGACTGCGGCTGCGACTTCTACTACGACTGCGGCTGTAACTTGGGCTACGACTGCGACTTCTACTATGACTACGACTCCTACTACGGCTACGACTATGACTACGACTATGTGATCTACTACGACTACGACTTCTACTATAGCTTCTACGACTTCGACTATAATGATTGCTGCTATGACTTCTACGTTTATGTGAACTTCGGCTGTAACTTACACTTCTATTATTTCTATTGCTCGATGAATGACTTGATTTATGATTACTACTATGACTACTTCTATGATCATGACTATGTCTAGTATGACTATGTGATCTATTTTTACTGCTACGATCTGAACTATCTTTATCTTTTTCTTTATCTTTATCTTTTTCCTTTTCTTTTTCTTTATCTTTATCTCTTTCTCTGTCTCTATCTCTATCTCTGTCTCTGTCTCTATCTCTTTCTCTGTCTCTATCCCTTTCTCTGTCTCTATCTCTATCTCTGTCTCTATCTCTGTCTCTGTCTCTGTCTCTGTCTCTATCTCTATCCTTATCTTTATCACTTCCACTTTTTGATCTTGAACCACTTGACTTACTACTCGACTGTGAATTTTTATTTTCAGATTTACTTCTAGAACTTTTATCTGAACCACTTTTTGAATTCTTATCTGAACTACTTTTTGAATTTTTATCTGAACCACTCGAACTCTTTTTTGATGAATCTATATATATACGTTAAAAATTTTAAAATAATATAACAAAAATATATACATAATATTATTAAATATTAACCATTAAAAATATTATTATTATTAATTATTATTATTATTACTATTATTATTATTATTATTATTATTATTATTATTATTATTATTATTATTATTATTATTATTATTATTATTATTATTATTATTATTATTATTATTATTATTATTATTATTATTATTATTATTATTATTATTATTATTTATTATTATTATTATTATTATTATTATTATTATTATTATTATTATTATTATTATTATTATTATTATTATTATTATTATTATTATTATTATTATTATTATTATTATTATTATTATTATTATTATTATTATAATTATTATTATTATTATTATTATTATTATTATTATTATTACCATTGGTATTATTTGATTTTGTTTTAAGAAGATTAAGGTTTGATTCTAAATCAATATTATTTAAATCAACATCAGTAATAACATATGGAGTTAATGTATATGTGGTATTATTATATTTATCTTTCAATGAAGCTTTTAATTTCCCTATTATTTTTGATGTATCCGAACGATCATCAGATGAAGGAGTAGGTAAGGATCCATTATGTGAATTATCTTGAAATATATCCTTAATATTAATTTTAATAGATTTATGATTTTTTTGTTTTGTATCGGAGTTATTTGATTTTGTGGTATTTGGTAATGGTTGTTTCAGTATTTTTGTTGCATTAATTTTTGCTTTATTATTAAGTTTACTTATAATATCTGTACCATCATCATTATTTAAATTTGTTTTATTATGCGTACTATTTGACGTAGGCGATGATGATACGGGCGATGAAGGTGATGATACACTTTTATAAGAATTCTTTTTTGATGAAAATAAAATTGATGAAGATGATAAAGTCGATGATGTTGATACAGATGACAATGAAGATGGAGAAGGTGTTGGCAATGACGTTTTCGCTGATTTTAATATTGGCGACGACATATTTATTATCACTATTATTAATTTATATTGAATGTTGTGAAAAAAAAATTTTTTTTATTATAAAATTAATACTATTACTATTTAACTATTCATTGGATTATATTATTAACTATTGTTATTGAAGTTATTATTAATATTGTTTTAATAATTAAAGAATCCTTTAATATGGAAAAAAATAATAATAATAAAAAATGTTAAAAAATGTCATAATATAAATATTAATTTAATTTATATTCCATAAAATTATAAGGCTTAAATAAAATAATATTAAATATTTATCAAAAAAATATAGAAAAACATCTTTGAAATATTAATAATATAATTGTACTTTATAAAATTTATATTTAATTTTTTTTAAATTTTTAACTAAAATAATTATACTGATATTTTTATTGATTTTTTTTAATAATTATTATTAAATTTTTATAATAAAAATAATAAAAAATCTAATCAACAATATTTACCTATATTTTAATGATATTTTAATTAATGTCTATAAATAAAATATAAATAGTAGTTAATATATATGTGATAATAAAGTTAACTAAATATATTTATCAAAATAATTGCTATTAATATTTTCAAAAAAAAAAAAAAAAAAAAAAAAAAAAAAATAGCTTAATTATTCTAATTACAATCATTTTATATTTTAAAAATGTTATTAATTGAGTGTTTTTGATTCATCATTATATATATATATATATTTGAGCAATATATAAAGAATATTCCAATTTTAATTTTTATTAAAACATTATGTAATATAATAATATTCTTTATCTTAAGTATTTCTTTTTAATTAATTAATAATTTATTTTTAAAATATTTTTGAATTACACAATAGAATAATTATCATATCAAACTAGTAATATAATAATTAATGTAAAAAAATTATCAATTAAATAAACATATCTTAAAATATGTATTAATGAAAAGTTTTATTTGATTTGTTGTTAATATTAATTATATGTATTATCATAATTTTATTTTGCTCTTTTAATATATAATTGATTGATAACTGATTGATAAAATGTGATATAAAAATAATAAAATAACAAAATTATTATTGATTCGAAGAAAAAAAAATTTTTTTGTTATAAACCATTAACTCTAAATAAATAATATATGTGAATTATTAAAAAAAGAAATATTATATATATACTTTTATATATCTTTTGTGATTATTAAATGTATAAATCAATTTTTCGTTTAAACAGAAAATATAACTTTTTTATAGTATAATTAAAAATATTTATATATACTTTTTTTTTCATTTATTATTTCAATGTATTATTTTAGTATTTAATTCACTTTTTTCATTTATATTTTTGATATACTTCAGTATTTAATTCACTCTTTTTCATTTATATTTTTGATATGTTGTTTTAGTATTTAATTCATTCTTTTTCATTTATGTTTTTGATATGTTGTTTTAGTATTTAATTCACTTTTTTCATTTATATTTTTGATATAATATTTTGATACTTAATTCATTGTTATTTTATCTTTTAAATCCTTATTAAAAAATATTATTATTACTGTACTTCTATTTTAATATACATTATATTGTATTTTATTAAAATTCATTTTATTACTTTAATACAATAATCATTTCTAACAATCTATTACAACTTTATATTAAAATATTCTAATTTTAAATTGTTGAGTTTTAATTATATTTATTCATTATTATTTCTCTTTACATTATATATATAAATATTTAATATTTGATTTTTTAAAAAAAATATAATTGTAAAATTAACAAACTGTATTATTTAAATAACTGAATAAATAAATACATTATTTTAATAATATTCTTAATAGTCTTTATTAATAATCAATTTTCAAAATTCATTTAAAAAAGGAATTTGTTAATTTTTATTCAGTATTATGAAAAATGTATTATGTCTTTAAAATTTAATATTTCTGTAGTCTGTACATTCTTTTCATCATAAATATATAATAAATTATAATCAATTTCAAAATTATTATTTATAATTTTTGACTGAAAGCATGTATTATTTTACTATTTATTGATAAAATGATACCATAAAATATAAATAAAATTATATTTCACTTAATACTATTCATATTTCAAATAATTAATTATTAATTAATCTACTTTACTAATTTACTTTATATTCACTTCATATTATTATATATAAAATAATAAATATATATATTATTTTTATTAAAAAATTAAATTATTTTCTTTTTTCTTA
>MCFG01000036.1:270000-281242 GCA_002104895.1 Anaeromyces robustus
AAAAAAAAAAAAAAAAAAAAAAGAGAGAGAGAAAAAAGAAGAAAGAAATATACTGTATTTATATCAATATAATTAATAAACAAAAAAATTTTTAATATATAATACACAATATACATATATATTTATATATGAAAAATATAATATTTATAATACATATACTTGAAATTTCTCAATTTTTTATTTATTTTTTTTTTTTTTTTTTTTTTTTTGAATTATTCTCAAATATTATAACAAGTTTTTTGAAATAAAAACTTGCTATTACATATTATTCATAACTTTATTTTTTAAAAAAAAAAAAAGTTTATATAAAAAAAACATTTTTGATAACAATTTTGTTTGTTATATATTAATCATTATTTATATTAATCTCATTGTCTTTAATTTTGTTATTATTATTAATATTTTTTTATTTATATTATAATAAATAAATTAATAAATAAATAAAAAAAAACAATCATAGTTTCTTTTTTATTAATTGACTAAAAAAAATTTATAAATAAATATAAATTTTATAATATGTTCATATATGTACAAAGCATGTATATTTTATTTGTTTTATATATTTTTTATTTCTTTGATTACCAGAATCAAAAATTAATTCTTTAATTAAAAAGAATGAATAATTATAATTGGTAATATAATTATTTTATTTAAAAAATGTGTGTATGAGTATATTTTTTCACCTCCTCTAACTCTTACGAACAGAGGACACACCATTCTCCATGTTCTACACCCCATTTTTCCGTATCGGTATACATCACCTTGGTAGTTTCCTTACAAACTGGATAGTCACCAGTATAGACACAGGAATAAATACCACACCAATTTCCATCTTCAATTCCCCAATCCCCTTGGCTATCCGTATAAACAACTTTTTGCTCTGTTTTACAACAGGAATAACCATATTTTTCACTATTACATATACGAATTAATTGTGGCTCTTGATCCTTTTTATCATCGTCTTCTTTCTTTTCCTCTTGATCCACAGGAATAAAGCACCATTCTTTATTTTCCACCCCCCAGTCACCTTCATCATCATGGTAGACAACTTTGGTGTGAGGATCAGTACAACATGGGTAACCACTACTAGCAAAACAATTCAACGTAGGTTCAGAAGTAGGATCTATAGTAGTAATAGTAGTAGTAATAGTAGTAGTAGTAGTAGTAATAACACTTGTACTCTGATTTAAATGAAGAGTTATATCAACTTTTAAAAGAATTTCATCTCTTGAATAGGATGAAAAAATAAATTGTAATGTTGGTTGTATATCTCCAATGGGGGTTGTTTCCGTGGCTCGAAGACGAAAAATAGTAGTACTATAGGAATCATCCATACGCTTATTATCAATAATGGATGGAGCTGAACCCCTATTATTAACGTTAATAAGATCCAAACCAGAGGAAGCACGAACTTCTTCAACATTTGTCAAATACCAACCATAAAAGGGGTCAATAACTCTAAATTCCAAGGCCAAAATTTCTTCTCTTGTAAAATTGAATTGTTTATGAATTTCTCTATCGACGTTTTCTAAATTATATGAGTTAAAGACAGATATTGATGTATCAGATTTAAAACGTAAATTTATAACATAACTTTGTTTAAACACTTTCGCTTCATGATTTTTTTTTAAAATAAAGTGGAGACGTGGGAGAAGATTTTTATCAGTGATACCAGTAGCTCTAAAAATAAAAAAGTAGTTAGCCCCATCCTCAATACCAGTGCTTCCAACATCCATTAATTCCACGTTATCGACAACTTTACCGATTGGATTATTTCCATAATAATCCAAATACCAAGAATAATTATCAAGGTTTAATTCAACACCAGAAGTAAGATTTTCATAGAAAGAAACCATGAATGGTTCATCGGGATTGATTCTTATGGTATCTTCTCGGGAAGTGGCATCTTTTATATAAATAGAATCGTAATAGGTAGTTCTATCAACATCATATACCGGATTTAGATGAACGACGGCATGAACTTCCACCATAGGATTTGCTCTACTACTAGATAATTCGGCTTTATAAACGAATTTCAAAGTGGATGGTAAGTTATCAAAAGCTTCATCAGTTTCAGGGATGGAAAATTCAAAAGTGACGACTTTACCTGAATTGTATGTAGTGGTGTAAAAATCTTCTCCATCGTTAGTGGAAACAAGATTAATAGGTTCAAGACTAGATTGAAACACTTCTTTTTCATTTTCTAATAACCAACGATAATCTTGGAAAGGAACAATTTCTAAACTTACAAAGAGCTTTCCAGAATTTCTATAGATACGAACCTCTTTCTCTCTTTCATTTCCAGTTATTAAAACGTAAGAGGAACATTTCTTTAAATATCAACATTATATCGTAAAATAATTTGAAAAAGAGGGAAATAATAATATTATAATAGTAATATTGGAGAAAGAAATTAATAATAATTAAAACAAAATATTTTAATAACTTTAAAATATAATAATAATTTTTTTTTTCATTATTATTTATGTATTATTATTTTTATATATAAATTTTTATTTTGTATTTATAATTTTTATATAAATTATTATTTTAAAATTATTATTTACAAATTATGAATTATTATTATATATATAATAATTATATATTAATAATGTTATTTTTTATCTTACAATTGAACTTATAAATTGTAAAATGCCAAAGATTAAGAGGGCAGCTAATTTCATTTTGAATTCTTTTTGAATATGAATATTTTTTTTATTTAAATAAAAAATTATGGATATTTATTACTATATTTTATAATAAAATATTATTTATTTATAATATTATTTCTTTTATTAATAACACTACATTCAGTTTTCTTATTTTTTAATTTTATCTTATTACTTCTTAATAATAATATAATTTATTTATTTATTTATTTATTTATTTATTTATTTATTTATTTATTTATTTATTTATTTATTTATTTATTTATTTATTTATTTATTTATTTATTTATTTATTTATTTATTATTTATTTATTTATTTATTTATTTATTTATTTATTTATTTATTTATTTATTTATTTATTTATTTATTTATTTATTTATTTATTTATTTATTTATTTATTAATTTATTTATTTATTTATTTATTTTTTAATTAAAAAAAAAAAATTTTTAAAAGTCAAATTTCCTTATTTTTATATTCCATTATAACTATTTTTGTCATACATAAAAAATATATTTTAATATATGTTTAAAAATGATTCATTTTAATTCATAAATTGAAAATTAAACAATACTAATGATAATAGTAAAAAAATTTACAATTTATTATTAAATATTAAAAATTCTTACTATTATTATTAGGATAAAAAATATTTATATTAAAAATAAAATATTCTTAATAAAAATATTATAATTAATTAAAAAACTTTCCAAAACGTATTGTTTTATGTTCATTTAAATTTAAAGAAATCTTTTACAATATTTTTATAATTATTATTTAAAACAAAATAAAATAAAATTGAATACACAAATTAATTATTATTATCCACGAACATAAATAATAACAACTAGAATATTTTTATTTAATTATTATCCACAAACACAAATATAAAAACAATAAAGATAAAAAATATTATTCTACTTATTATTATTTATAAGTCTATATTTCTATTTATTTTTATTTTATGTAAATTTTTAGGTTTTCATATGAAATTAAGTTAATTAGATTTTAAAAATTAATTTAATTATATTATAATGTATCATATATTATAATATAATTAAATCAATAAATTTTTAATTAAACTAGATTTTTTTTTTAATTTATTTTGAAAGATAAAATGTCTTTTCAATATCCTCATAGGAAATGAATTTTTAAATTATTTAATATCTTTTATAAATCTCATCTGCAACAACACAAATATACTTAACAAAAATTTCATAAAAGATAAATTCACAAAGAGAAAATAATATATTCCAATATAATAAGAAGAATATAGTTTGAGGTATATCATTTTTATCAAAAATAGATCAAATAATAATACTTGATGGAATACAAGAAAAAAACATTGATAACAAAATTATCCTATCAATTTGTGGAAAATAAGTCTTCTTTACCCTCATAACTATTTTTTTAAAAAAAAGGGATTGGAAATTGATGTATAATGTAGTGAAAATATATATATTATATTAGGTGATAGATTTTGTTCTAACAAATATAACAAATATACATATGCAGTTCATGGAATTATGAATATGTATCTAACGTGTATGTTAATGCTTACATGAAGTTAACATCATTATTACATAAATTCTTTATAAAAACATATAAATAATTATAATTTAACCAAATAAGATCATATACATACTTTATTTTTAACAACGATGTCATATTTCCATATTAGATATAAATTTTTATAATATTTCAGATGTTTTTTGGATTATTAAAGACAAACTTTTTTATCAAAACCTTTTTATAAATCTTTTTGACGTAATAACCAGTTTTTCAATACAAATAATTTTGTGTTAGCTCAGATAATGAAGTACGTATGTTTTCAAAACAACCAGATAATATAACTAAATAAGTAATTATTTTACCTTCGATAAAGTTATGTTCTACCGAAGAATACATAAATAATCAACAATATAATGAGAATATTACACCTATCACATTTTTAGTTAAAATATCTAATATTATATATAATCAATATATAATCATTAAATTAACAAGTTAATTTATTTATTTATTTATTTATTTATTTATTTATTTATTTATTTATTTATTTATTATTTTATTATAAAAATTAAAATAAAAAAATACATTTTTAAATACCAAAAAAAATGTTACACTAAAAATTTACTTTATATTAATTATAACAAACGATAAATGAAAATCTGAAATTTAAATATTATCAATTCAATATATCAAATAATAGAGTTCAAGTTTTTCATAGAATAATCATAGAATTAATAATACATATGAAAATTTTATTTATTAATTATCATATATTATTATAAAAAAAATTTTTTTTTTCTTTTTAAATAAAAAAAAAAAAAAAATCAAAAAGAAGAAAAAAAATTATTAAAAAAAATAATTAAATATATACTAAGGAATATAAGATTTTTTACAAAAAAAAAAAAAAAAAAAAAAAAGAAAAAGAAAAAGAAAAAAAAAAAAAAAAAAGAAAAAAAAAAGAAGAAGAAATACAATAATGTAAATAATACTAAAAGTAAAATATATAATTGTTTATTTTATTTTATTTATTTATTTATTTATTTATTTATTCAAGTAATTTTGTATTTATGTAATTAATTATATAATTAATTTTAACTTAAAGTTCATGTAATAATAAAAATTTTCAAATTTTAAATATTTATTTTTTATAAACAAAAAGATATAAATATATAAAAATAAATATTAAAATCAAAAAATTAAATAAACAATGAAATTATTATTTAATTATAAATGATATAATTAAATAATAATTTCATGAAAGAATTAATAGATGTTAAAGAAAATATAGAATTAAATAATAATATATAATAGTATATATATAAGTATTATAAAATAACAATGGGAATATACTAATTTAATAATTTCATATATGAGATAATTTATTTTTATACTTGTTATTTTTTTTTTTTGTATATTTTTATTATTATTATTATTACTATATTTATTAAATAATATCTAATAATAAGAATGCATTAACTAATTTAACATTTTAATATATAAAAATTTAATCTAATTTTACATAAAATAATAGAGAAATATAATCAAAATTAATAAATTAATTAAAATTTCAATTTATTTGAAATAAAATAAAAAAAAATAACAAAAGATAAAAAAATAAAAGAAAATAAAAGAAAATAAAAAAGAAAATAAAAGAAAATAAAAAAGAAAATAAAAGAAAATAAAAAAGAAAATAAAAGAAAATAAAAAAGAAAATAAAAGAAAATAAAAAAGAAAATAAAAGAAAATAAAATAAAGTAAAAATAAAATAACATTAAATAATAATATTAATAAAGTTAAACAAAATGTCTGATGAAGAAAAAACCGAAACCTCATCTTTATTAAATATAGATGATAATGAAAATGAATATGTAAATGATAATGAAAATGAAAATGAAAATGAAAATGAAAATGAAAATGAAAATGAAAATGAAAATGAAAATGAAAATGAAAATGAAAATGAAAATGAAAATGAAAATGAAAATGAAAATGACAACGGAAATGAAATTGAAAACGAAAACGAAAATGAAAATGAATATATAAATGAAAATGAAAATGAAAATGAAAATGAATATGAAAATGAAAATGAAAATGAATATGAAAATGAAAATGAAAATGAAAATGAAAATGAAAATGAAAATGAAAATGAAAATGAAAATGAAAATGAAAATGAAAATGAAAATGAAAATGAAAATGAAAATGAAAATGAAAATGAAAATGAAAATGAAAATGAAAATGAAAATGAAAATGAAAATGAAAATGAAAATGAAAATGAAAATGAAAATGAAAATGAAAATGAAAATGAAAATGAATATGAAAATGAAAATGAAAATGAAAATGAAAATGAAAATGAATATGAAAATGAAAATGAAAATGAAAATGAAAATGAAAATGAAAATGAAAATGAAAATGAAATCGAAAATGAAATCGAAAATGAAAATGAATATATAAATGAAAATGAAAATGAATATGAAAATGAAAATACTGAAACCACCCCATTAATTAAAAAGGAAGATGAAATTAATGAAATTGCTTCAACTTCAAATTATCATGCTGTTAATCAGGAAGATGATGAAAACCTTTTATCTATCTATAACGAAACTGATATATTGTTCTTTGTAAAAGAAAATAAAAAGAATAGTACAATGAAAAGTCAAATAGGATATATACTTAACACTACAGCATGGAATACAGCTATTTTGGTTATGATTGCCTGTGATGTTCTTATTGTTGTATTAGAATTAGTTATTCAATTAGATGAAAAAAAGCAATGTTCACCGGTAGAAAATCCTCAATCAACCGAAAATGATTTATTTGTTTCTACTGTAGAAAATCTTGGTTATGTTTCCGATGTTCTTTTATATGTTTTCACAGCTGAAGTTATATTACGTATATATAGTTTCGGATATAAATATATTTTCGAATCATTGATTAATTTTATCGATACTTTAACTGTTTTCGTAACCTTCATAACTACTATGTTAATAACATACTATTATACTAATGATAAAGCTCAAGGATTTGTAGATATTTTAATTATTCTTCGTTTTTGGCGTGTAAGTAATAATGAAAATAAAAATAAAAATAATTTAATTAACTTTAATATTAATTTAAATGTGTATACATTTATATAATATTATATATATATATATATATATATATATATAGATTTTCTGTTTAGTTGAATCTGTTGTTAATGCTACACAGATGGAAGCTAATCTACGTTTTAAAGAAGTTCTTGTGGATTTAAATGCAGAAATCAGAATTTTAGAAAATAGAAAGAACTGTTACGCAGAAAAGTTAAATGAATTAGGTTATGACCTTAGTAAACTTGAAAACGACTATCTTTTCCCAAAATACCCAAAACAAAGAAAAGTCAAAAAATCTAATAATAATAGTGATGTTATTCTTAATGTAGATAATTACTAAAATATTATAGAATCATAAATATTAATTTATTTTTATTTTCAGTATTATTTAGTTTTATTGGCATTTTGTTTATTACTTAAATTATATATATTTATATATAAAAAAAAATAAAAAAATAAGTAAAATAATAATAATAATAATAATAATAATAATAATAATAATAATAATAATAAAAGGATAAAAAAGAAAAGAAAGAAGGGGAAAAAATAATAATAAAATTAAATATAATTAAATAATGTTAACTATTCATAACATCATTAATTTTATTTATAAAAAATAATAATATATATTACTATGTAATATTTTTATTTATATTTTGTTTACTTATTATTATTTATTGATTTATATAATTATTACTAATTATATTTAATGATTAATGATAATAATTCTTCTATCTTTCTTAAATATTTAAAATAATTTTTATTGTTTTATTAACTCAAAAAAAGTTAAATATACTAATAAATAAGTAAATAAAGATAAAAAATTATTTTAAATATATAACCCTAAAAAAAGTTAAATATAATAATAAAAAAGTAAAAAAAAAAATAAAAATCATAATAATAATAATTAATTAAACATAAATCATTATATTCAAAAACTTCATTAAATTTTCTTTTAATTAAATTTTATTCTAATCATTTATTGTTTATTTATTTAGTTATTTAGTTAACCTAATCAATAATCAAATAATATCAATATAAAATCTTTCTTTATAATTAATTATATATTACATATATATATATTTTTTTTATAATATGAATGATATTTTTTTGAAAAAATTAACTTTCAAATTATAATCTTATTATTATTATTATTATATTATTATTAACTATTTATTATTATTATTTTTAACTATTCATCATCATTATTATTATTTATTATTATTATTATTTTTAACTATTTATTATTATTCATTATTATTATTTCTGATATATAATAATAATTTATATTATTGTTATACATTGAGTAAAAATAATTAAAAATTTAAAATCAATATAATATTATAGAAATAATAATTTAATTATATATTTAATTAACTTTAAAGTTTAATTAATATTTAATATTATTTAAAGTATTGAAAAATAGATTAGGTTAATTTAAAAAATCTTTAACGCACTTTTTAACCAATAGTTGTGAAGCTATTATAGTGCATAATAGAAATTTTTAGAATAAATTTTTACATATTTAAGAGTGAATATATCATGTGATACATTGATTAGTATTATCCAAAATGTAACATAACCACCATTATATTTATGTCTTACTTTAATAATTAAATTTTTATTTTATAATATGAAGATTATAAATATATGTGGCAAATAATATTACGTATACAAATTATATTTATTTATAAATTTAATAAATTTATAAATAAATTATATAATTAAAAGTTTAATAAAAATAAATAATATAGATATAATTAATATGAAGTATTAATGTAAAAAAATTTTTAAAAATGGTTTATTCCGAAAAATTTTCATATAATAAACACTTTTAAACTTTTTTTTTTTTTTTTTTTTTTTTTTTTTTACAGTTATTTTATATCGTAATTATATAAATTAAATATTTGCTACTTTTGATAATACATTTGTAATAATAATACTTTCTTTAAAGATTATAAATATTACAAGATGTTATGCGGTATACATATTTTTTTTTTTATATGATAATATATGGATATTTTTTTTATAATAAAAATATATATATAAAAAGATATTAAAAATGGTATGATAATGTTTAATAATAATTTAATATTACCCCTCTTAATTTTACTATATATATACTTATAATATATCAAATCAAATCATATCAAATATCAAATATCATATGAACTATTATAGAGTTCAAATTAATATATACTATTGAATATTAATGATTATCCATTATTTTCCGTTTTTTAATATAATTTATTATCCACTATTTTCCGCTTTTTAGAATAATTATTTTTGCGGAAAAATATTCAAAATTTCATGAATCATACATTTCAATTGAAAATATGAGTCATTATGTGGCTTATACAATTATACATACCAATAATTTTTTGATAAATTTATTAGATGACTCATAATTAATATTTTTAGGTGAATTATTGGGTGGTATTGCGAACATATATATAATGACAAAAAAATATATAAAGGCTAAATTTCTCTTTTAATTTTTTTTTTAAATACTAATATTTATTAAATTTAAATATAAAAACTTTATAATTTAAAAAATTAAAGTAATAATTTTTTTAAATAAATCAGTAAGTTTTAAATATATTTATAATTTTTATTAATTAAATGTACAAGTGATATATTTATTTTGCTAATTTGATTAAATATTTATTATTATAATTATTACCTTTTTAATTAGTTCAATAAATAAAATGTGTGACTGTGAAAAGAATTCTGGTGCTTGTAATTGTCCAGCTAACTGCCCATGTAGAGATGCTGAAGGTAAATGCCCATGCAAACCAGGACAAATGTGTGCTGGTTGTGTAAATGCTTCTTCTGGATGTGGATGCTCTGCTAAGGAAAGTTGTGACTGTCCAGCTAACTGCCCATGTAGAGATGCTGAAGGTAAATGCCCATGCAAACCAGGACAAATGTGCGCTGGATGTGTAAATGCTTCTTCTGGATGTGGATGCTCTGCTAAGGAAAGTTGTGACTGTCCAGCTAACTGTCCATGTAGAGATGCTGAAGGTAAATGCCCATGTAAACCAGGTAACAAGTGTGCTGGTTGTGTTAAGGCTGATTATGACTGTGGATGTGTATCAAATTGTCCATGCAGAGATGCTAATGGAAAATGCGGTTGTACTCCAAATGGTAAATGTGAAGGTTGCATTGGTGATTGTAAATGCCAACATTAGAGTTATTTAGAATTATTTTAATTTTGTAATTAAAAATTATATACCACCATTTTTCTTTTTAAACAAAAAAAAAAAAAAGACAAAAATAAATACAAATAAATAAATAAATAAATAAATACGAACAAACAAACATACAAACAAATACAAATAAATAAATAAATAAATAAATAAATTAAAGTAAAAAAAAAAAAAAAAAAAAAAAAACTATTTAAAAACGAAGTCACATTAAAAAATAATAATAAATTTTATAATAATAATAAATAAAAAAAAAATTTGATTAAATAAATATAATAAAAAATAATTTAATAATAAAAAATAATTTAATAATAAACATTATATAAACAAAAATTGTTGGGTTAATTTATTTTTATTTTTTTTTTTGTTTCTTTTATGTTAATGTATTAATAGTGTTGATAATCATTTATATTAAAATTTTATTATTTATTATTATTATTAATATATTTTATTATATAATTTACCAAAGAAAATAGTATGTTACGTGAGTGCAAAAAATACTACCATATCTATATGTGTTAAATGTTAAATTTTTTTATATTCAATGAAAATTTTATTATTATATTATTGGTAACCAAAATTTATAGTAACAAAATATATTAAAATAATTTTAAATTAGCAATATAAAGTTTGAAATAAGGAAAAGGAAATTTCTTTATGGTTTTGTTAAGTAAAGTAGTAAAAAAAAATCGTAATACATATATAAAATAAATTGAATATTTGATATGTTGTGATGGTAAAAAAAAAAAAAAAAAAAAAAAGAATATTT
>MCFG01000360.1:0-52500 GCA_002104895.1 Anaeromyces robustus
AAAATAAATAATAAAATAAAAACATGTTAATAAAAAATGCAGCCCCTATTATGTAATATTACTATTATTTATGTTTAATATAAATTTATATATTCTAATATATATAAATTTATATTAAATATATATGAATAATTATACATTTTTAAATATAATATAAACCAAATTTTAAATAAAATAATTAGTAATAATAATTTACTTTAAATTAAATATTTATAATATAATAATAATAATAATAATAATAATAATAATAATAATAATAATAATAATAATAAAATAAAAAAATAAAAAAAAAATAAAAAAATAAAAAATATAAAAAATAAAAAAAAAAGAAAAAAGAAAAAAAGAAAAAAGAAAAAAGAAAAATAAAACGTTTAATTAATGATAAAAATTATACTTTAAAATATTTATTGATTGCTTTATATTTTTACTATATCACAGTATTTTAATTTTTATTTAATAAGTATACATTTTAATTTAATTTTTAATACCATTTGGTATTTTTTTTTTCATTTCGTTACTTTTGTAGACTTTAATTACATTTACTATATTTAAAAAAAAAAACATTATTTAATATATATTATATATACAAATATTAAAAAAAGACATATTATAATAAAATAATAATAATAAATTATAAATTATATTTTATTATCTTATTATTATATAAATATTATAATCTTATTTTGAGATAATTTTTATTTCTTTTAAACATGTTTCAATTTATGCCATTCAATTACTTAATTTTAATTTTTTAAATATATTTAAAAGAAAGTAAATACTAATATAAAAATAGAAAATATTGCTAGATTACTCTTATTTTTAGTAGCATCATTGCTTTCAGAATTAACCTTTGCATCATTATTAGTTGGCTTAATGTTAGTTGTTTCAGTAACATTGTCAAGTTTTTTTACAAGCTTAGACGTACATTGTTCAGACTTTAAATATTTTAAATATTCATCATATCTTTTATTATATTCCATTTGAGTAACAAATGTATCAAGATCAACTTTAGATTCAATACTTTGTGGACGCATATAATTTATAAGTGGTAAATTACTATATAAATCAATTAAAGCATTAGTACACTTTTGTGATTTACATGATTCATTAATGGCATCCATGGTATCTTTTTCTTGTTCTGGAGTAAATTCTACAAACATACGTTTTTGTGGCATGTCTGAAGGTACATTTGTGGAATTTGTTGGATTTTCTGGTAAAAATAGTTTTACATATGGGCAATCGTTATTTTCTTCATCCTTTGCACAAGCAAAATTTAAAAATATTGAACTATTTTTAATTCTATCTTTAAATTCGTCTATACTATCATCAGTAATTTTTTTACATTCTGGAATACTTTCAACCCCATCTTTAACTAAATTCTGACAAGAATCAGAATTCCAATTTGTACAAACTTTATCTAAGGAATTCTTATCATTAAAATTTTTATTCATATTACATATTTTATTCATAGCTTTACTACATTCACTTAAAAGAGCCATCGCTTTATCAAATACTTCTTGACATTCTTCAACATAACCTTTTTTATCTACGCAATCACTATAACTAGATAACCCTGTAATTTCCTCTCTTTTATTTTGAATTTTGTGAGAAAGAACAGAAGTTATGGTTATTAGTAATAATAAAAATTTTATATTCATTGTGATTTTAAAATTTGCTATTTTTTATATATATATATATATATATATATATTTTTATTTATTTATTCTTATTTATTATTTTTATTTTTATTTTTTATTTATTTACAATTTATTTTATTTTTTTTATTTTATTTTTTTCTATTTTATTTTATTTTGTTTTATTTTATTTTATTTTATTTTCAATTTATTATAATAACAAGAATATTGAAAAAGAAAGGTTCTAAATAAATATAATGTGTTCAGTAAATAAAAAAAAAATGTTTCTCTTTTTAGTCTAAGAATTATCTTAAGATACTTTAATCCTCATTTATCAATTATATTAGTATATATATTTATTTATTCTATATTTTAATTAAAATTATATATAAAACAATTTATAGATAATTAAATATAAAACATATTATATAAAATATATTATATATCATTTATAAATATATAAAAACTAATTTTTATATATATTATAATAAAATATATTTAACTTATATATTAAAATAAAGTTTAAATAACATTTTTAAAAATAAAAAAAAAAAAAAAAAAAAATAAATTAATGATTTCGTGATACCTTTTTTTACATTACTTTTTGGAATTCAGTTATTATTATATGTAATAAGATTCTATAAACATTTTTAATGATATACATTGAAACAATTTATATACATTGAAATAAATTATTCCTTATAATTTTATTTATATATTTATTTATTATTAATTTATATATTTATTTATATATTTATTTTTATATTTATTTATATATTTATTTATAATTTATTTATATATTTATTTATTATTATTTATATATTTATTTATATATTTATTTTTATATTTATTCTTTATTTATTTATTATTATTAATTATTACATTATATGAATACTTCATTAATAAAATCATAGAATAAACTATTTTTCTATTATTAAATCTAATTTATTCATTCATAAATATTACATATAAACTTTTAAAAAAAAATTTTTTTTAATTGAATAAAGTTAAAATTTAAATATGAATATTTATGAATATTCATTTACAATGAACAATTAGAACAATTATAACTCAAATAATATTTGACTTTTTTATATGATATTAATCATTTAAATAATGATTCTTATTTTAAACATAAATTAATATTATCTTTTTTTTTTAAAATTTTTCGTATTTTCAGAAAGAACTAATTTTATGAAAATTTTATTGAACATATATCTAATATTTCTTCTACATATTCAAATATTTTTTCTCTTAATCCATTTTTTTTTTTAAATTATTTGAATGTACTTAAATTTGGTTTAAACTATTAATTTAAATTTATATTACTTGATATATTTCATATATAAAATAAAATGTAAAAAGTAATAATTAAGCAAAAAGTATTTAAAATGTCAAAAGAAAGCAATAATACAATAATAATACAATAATTATAATTAATAATAAAATTATAATAACAATTGATCTGATTTTTATTTAGTTACAAATATTATGAAGTAAATGAATTATCATATTAATAATTAATACAATATATGTTTCATTTAAAAATTGGAATATAATAATAAAAAAAAAAAAAAAAGAAATTAATATAAAACAAAATATTACTTTGTGTAACATTAATTGTAGTTTAAAAATTTATATAATACACTTACAAAAATAATATTATAAAATCAAATAGAAATAACAAAGTTATAAAGTTATTATAATAGATTCAATTTAAGAATAGAATAAAAAGGTGTAAATAAATAAAATGAGTAAAAGGTTATAAATAAATAATATAAAGAATAACTTTTTTCCTTTTTTTATTAAAAAATAAATTTTTAAAAAAATTTTATTTACAATATTTTATTTAGAATTGTCTTAATAGAATAAATTTATATAGTATAAATTACATCTGAATATATTCTAATTTTTAAATTTTTAAATCTCAAATACTTCATTTTTTTAAAATATAACGAATCCAATAATTAATATAATATTTTAATAATAATAATAATTATAATAATAATTATAATTATAATAATAATATAAAAATAAATAAATAAATAATAAATAATAAATAAATAAAATAAATGTATAAAATGAGTTTTTTCAAATATGCTCACAGTAATAATGTTAAGAATCTAAAAGAATTAATTGAGAATGCAAATAATGAAAATATCTTTGATATAAATGAAAAAGATAAGGAAAATAATTATCCTCTTTTATGGGCTGTTCGTAATAATAATCATGAAATTGTTAAATTATTAATTGACTATGCAAATAATAAAAAGATTTTAATAAATCTTAATGAAAAAAATAAATATGGAGAATATCCACTTTTATTAGCAATTTCTAATAATAATGAAAAAATTACAACATTATTAATTAATTATGCTAAAGATAAAAATATTAGATTAGAAATAAATGATAGTGATTTTAAAGGATATTATCCTCTTTTATTAGCTATTTATCATAATAATAATGAAATTATGGAATTACTGTTAAAGTATGCACAAGATTATAATATTTTGTTGAGTGTTAATGAAAAGGATAAAGATGGATGGTACCCAATTTCATTATCAATTCATAAAAAGAATAATATACTTACGAAATTATTAATTGATTATGTATGTAAAAAAAATATTATTTTAAAAATTAATGAAAAAAATAGAAATGGAGAATACCCAGTTTCAGAAGCTATTATGAATGATTCTATAGAAAATTTAAAATTATTAATTGAATATGCTGATAATAAAAATATAATTTTAAATATCAATGAAAAAAATAATGAAGGGAATTATCCACTCTTAATTGCTATTCGTAATAATAATATTGAAATCACAAAATCCCTGATAGAATATGCTGATAGTAAAAAAATTGTGCTAAATATAAATGAGGAAAATAATAATGGCGAAAATCCTATATACTGGGCTGTTCATAATGATAATATTGACATTGTAAATTTATTAATTAGAAAAGCTAAGCATAATCATATTGTATTAAATATTGATAAAAGAAATAATGAAGGTTTACATCCACTTTTTTTAGCTGTTCGTAATAACAATAAGGATATAACCATGTTATTAATAAACTATGCCAAAAATAATAATATTAATTTGAATATTAATGACAAAGATCAGGATGGAAATTATCCATTGCTATGGAGTACTATTAAAAATAATAAAGAAATTTTAACATTATTAATGGAATATGCAGAAGAAAAAAATATTCTATTAAAAATAAATGAAAATAATAATAATGAAGAAACACCACTTTACTGGGGATTATATAATAATAATAATGAAATTATAGAATTATTGTTGGAATACGCAAAGAAAAAAAATATTTTGTTGAATATTAATAAAAAAAATAAAGATGGATGGTATCCTATTCTATTAGCTATTCGTAATAACAACATTGAAATGATTAATTTATTAATGGATTATACAAATGAAAAAATTGATATTAACGAAAAAAATAATGAAAAAGAATATCCTCTTTATTGGGCTGTTAATAATGATAATATTGATATTGTAAATTTCTTAATAGATTTTTCTAAACGTCATCATGATAGATTAATTATTAATGAAAAGAATAATAAAGGATGGTATCCACTTTTAAAGGCTATCGATAATAATAATTTAGAAATAACTAAATTATTGATTCGTTATGCAAATAGTAATAAAGAAAAATTGGATATTAGTGAAGAAAATAATGAAGGATATTCTCCATTGTTACTAGCAATTCGTAATGATAATATGGAAATGATTAAATTATTAATTAATTATGCTAAAGATAAAAATATCCTTTTACATATAAATCAAAGTAAAATTAAGGTTAAAAATATAAATATTGATATTATTAAATTATTGATATATTACAAAGATCAACATGATTTAAATTTAAATGATATTTACGATACAAATATAGATGAAAATAATGATTTTGGTAAAGAAAAATGTATTCTTTTAGAAGCTATTAATGACAATACAGAAAAGGTTAAATCATTAATGGATAATACCAACAATATGTCTTTAATTATCAATGAAAAAGATGAATATGGATGGTATCCTCTTCTTTTAGCCATCCGTAATAATAATATTACAAATACAAGCTTATTATTAAACTATGCTGATGAAAATAATATTTCATTAGAAATGTCAAAAAAAAATAAAGACGGATGGTATCCACTATTACTAGCTATTGATAAAAATAATATAAAATTAGTAGAATTATTGATAGAATATGCTGAAAAAAGAGGAAAAAGATTAGATATTGATGAAAAAAACATTAAAAATCAATATCCACTTCTACTAGCAGTGAAGAAAAATAATATAAAAATTACAGAATTATTAATTGAATATGCTGATAAAGAACAAATTCCTTTAAATATTAATGAAAAAGACAAGTATGGCTCATTTCCACTTCTTTATGCTATTGAAAATAAAAATATTGAGATGGTAAAATTATTAATTGATTATGCCAATAAGCAGTCTATTTTATTAAATCTTAATGAAAGAATTAATAAAAGAGTTAAAAATATATCATTTATTAAAGAATGGTACCTGATATTATGGGCTATTGAAAAAAATAATACAGAAATTGTAAACCAATTAATAAACTATGCAAATGAAAATAATATTTCCTTAGATATTAATGACGAAAGTCTTTTACTAACCATTCATAATAATAATATTGATATTGTAAATTCTTTAATTGAATACGCGGATGAAAAAAGTATTCCATTGAATTTAGATAAAAAAGATGAAAATGGAAATGATCCACTTTTATGTGCTGTATATAATAATAATATTCATTTAACTAAATTATTAATGAATTATGCTAAAACTAGAGGTATTGAATTGAAAATAAATGAAAACAACAATTATAAAGATAATCCACTTTTATTAACTATTGAAAATAAAAACATCGATATATTGAAATTACTGATTGGTTATGCTAATACTAACAATATTGAATTGAAAATTAATAAAAGAGGTATGAATGGAAATTATCCACTTTTGAAAGCTGTTGAAAAAAATGATGTTGAATTAATAAAATTATTAATAAACTATGCTGATACAAATAGTGTTGGAATGAAAATCAATAATAAAGATATGAATGGAAATTATCCACTTTTGAAAGCTGTTGAAAATAATAATGTTGAATTAATTAAATTGTTGATAAACTATGTCAACTCTAAAAACATTATATTAAAAATGGATAAAAATGATCTAGGACAATATCCACTTTTATGGGCGGCCAATGAAAATAATTTAGAAATTGCTGAGTTATTAATTTATTATGCCAATAATAATAATAATATTGATTTAAATATTAATGAAAAAGATGATGTTAATGGATGGTATCCTGTGTTAAAAGCTACTGAAAGAAATAATATTAGGATGTTAAAATTATTAATGAATACAGCTAATGAACGTTCAATAGTTTTAAATATAAATGAAAAAAGTAAAACTGGTATGTATCCTATTTATTCAGCATTACTGAAAAATAATACTGAATTAACAAAAGTTTTAATGGATTATGCGGATGAAAAAGGAATAATATTAGATTTATCAGGAAGAACTAAAACCAAAACTAGTCCATTATTATTAGCTGCTCGTTTTAATAATTTAAAATTAGTACAATTACTCATTGAGTATGCTGAACGTAATGATATCGATTTAAATATTGAGGAAAAAGATAGGAATAAATTATATCCACTTTTGTGTGCTATTCGTAATAATAATATAGATATAATGAAATCTCTTATAACCTATGCTAATAAGAAAAATATAATTTTAGATACTATTAGCAGTGATAGAACTGGATGGTATCCACTTTTATTGTCTATTAAAAACAAAGAAATCATGGAATTATTAATGGATTATAGCAAAATTAATTTAAATGTGAATCAAAAAAATAAAAAAGGATGGTATCCACTTTTATTGGCTATTGATAATGACACCATAACAATGAATAATGACTCTATGAATAATAATACTACTGAAATAGTAAAATCATTAATTGATTATGCTGAAAAAAATAATGAGAAATTAAATATTAATGAAACAAATAATGATGGATTATATCCACTTTTGTCAGCCATTAATCATGATAATGTTGAAATAATAAGATTATTAATTGACTATAGTAATAAAAATGAAAAATTAGAAATAAATAATAAAGAAAAATCAGGGAACTATCCACTTTTATCAGCCATTGAACATAATAATATATTAATTGTTAGCTTATTAATTAATTATGCCAATCATAATGATATAATTTTAAATTTGAATGGTAAAAATAAAAAGGGAGCATTCCCTCTTTTACTAGCCATTAAAAATGAAAATATAGAAATTGTAAAATTATTAATAGAATATGCTAATGATCATTCAATTATTTTAGATATAAATGCAAAAGATAAAAATCAGTGGTGTCCACTTTTACAAGCCATTAATAATAATAGTGAGGTAATTACGAAGCTATTAATAAATTATGCACAAAATAACAATATTATATTAGATATTGTTAGAAAAGGTTATAATAGAAATTATCCTTTAATATTGGCAATTAAAAAGAAAAATAAGGATATTTTAAAATTATTAAAGAATTATGCTAAAGATAATACTATCATTTTGGATATAAATGAAAAAGATGATGATGGATGGTATCCTCTTTTACTAGCCATTGAAGAAAATGATACAGAAATGATAAAAAATTTCATGGAATATGCCGAGAAAGAAAATATTATTTTAAATATTAATGAAAAAAATAATGATAGTTATTTCCCACTTTTATTGGCAGTAGATAAAAATAATATTGAAATTGTAAAGTTATTAATAGATTATGCTAATGACCATCATATTATTTTAAATATTAATAAACAAAATGAATATGATGAATATCCTCTCTTCCTCGCCATAAGAAACAATAACGTTGATATTACAAAATTATTAATAAACTATGCTAATAGTAAACGATTAGTTTTAAAAATTAATGAAAGAAATAAAGATTATGAATATCCACTTTTCTGGGCTTTTCACAATAATAATGAAGATTTAGTAAAAATTTTAGTAGACTATGCTAATAATCATAATAATACTTATGATCATGATCATGATCCTATGATACTGGAAGTAAATGAAAAAGATATTGAATATTCTCAAAAAATGAGTGATGCCACTATTGAATTATTGGAAGAATATAGAAATAAAAATATATTTAAATTAAGTAAAAATGAATTATCAGTAAATGATGAGGAAGAAATCATAAATATTATAAACGATCAAGATCATCCTGAGAAAAAAATTGAATATTTCTTTAAAGCCGTTGAAGATAATAAAAGATATATTGTAGACTTATTGTTTAAAAAGGGAGGTATTGATATTAATATTTCAAAGAACAAAAATGGAAGTACCGCACTTCATGTTGTATCCCGTAAAAATTATTATGATTTAGCCAAATATTTAATCAAATATTGTAATGCCAATGTTAATTCAAGTGATGACCATTCCAATACCCCATTACATATTGCTAGTAAATATAGTGATGATCGTTTAATTAAACTTTTAATTAATAATAATGCTTCTATTAATTTTAAAAATTGTAATCAATGGACACCTCTTCATGTTGCCTGTGAATTTAAAAAACTTGATGCTGTTAAAGATCTATTAAATAATAATGCCATCATAGATGTTAAAAATAAAGATGGTAAAACACCTCTTCACATTGCATGTGAAAAAGATGATACAAAAATCATTAAATTATTAATTGATAATAAAGCAAATATAAATTCTACTAATTACGAAGGTAAAATCCCACTTCATATGGCTTGTAAGAATGATGATATAAAAATAATTGAATTATTAATTGGTCCAGAAGCTAGAAATGTGAATCAAAAAGATAAAATGTTGAATACTCCATTACATATTGCTTGTTGTTATGGTAATAATGGAGTTATCAAATTTTTAATTAATCATGAAGGTATTATTGATTCACCAAATAAAAATGATTGGACACCTCTTCATGTAGCAAGTCGCTATGGACAAACAAATGTAGTTAAATATCTTATAGATAAAGGTGCTAATATTAATAAACAAACAAATGAAGGAGAAACTCCTCTTCATATTGCCTGTCAATATGGTCAATTAGAGATAATTAATGAACTTTTAGAAAATGATGCTGATGTTAATCTAAAAACAAATGAAGGTAAAACGGTTTTCCATCTTGCTTGTGAAAATAAAAAAATTAAAAAAGATATTAATAATAAATTACTTGTTCAACTTCTTCTCGAAAAAAATCCTGACTTTTTAAATATAGTAGATAATGATAATAATACACCATTACATATTGCTAGTCAAAATGGACAAGAAGAAATAGTCAAATTATTAATTCAAAAGTATAAAAATAATAATAAAAATCATTTAAATTCATTCATTAATTTACCTAATAAACAAAAATGGACCCCTCTTCATATGGCATGTAAAAATGGAGATATTGATGTAATATCCTATCTTTTAAATAATAAAGCTAGTATTAATAAAAAAACTGATCAAGAAGAAACACCTCTTCATATAGCATGTGAAAATGAACATCCAACTGCTGTAAGAGAACTTTTAAGAATAAATAAAGATAATAATAATAATAGTAATAATAATAATAATGGTAATGATAATGATAATGATGATAATAATAATAATAATAATAATAATAATAGTAATAATACTAATATTATTCATGAAGTTACAAAAGATCATAAAACAGCACTTTATCTTGCATGTGAAAAAGGTTATGATGAAATTGTTGGTGATCTTTTAGAAGGAGGAGCAGAAAAAGATATGGAAATTGTTTCTAATACCTATATGACACCATTACAAATAGCATGTAAAAATAGAAAAACAGAAGTAGTAAGAATTCTTTTAGAAAAAGGGGCTAATATTGAAAAACAAATAAAAGGAAATAAAACAGCATTACATATTGCATGTGAAAATAGTTTTAAAGATAATAATTTAGAAATAGTAGATCTTTTATTAGATAAAAATAAATCTAGAATCAATGAAAGTGAATCTATAGTCGATATTAGAACTATTGATGGATGGACGGCTTTACATTATGCAACTTATCATAATAATTTAGAAATTGTAAAATTACTTTTAAGTAAAGGAGAAGCAAAATATAATATTAGAACTTCTAAAGATATTTATGAAGGAGGTAAATTAAGAGGTAAAAAAGCTAAACATATTGCCTATGAGATAATAAAAGATATTATTAAAGAAAAAAGTGCAATGGTTAAAAAAGAAAAAGATAAAAATAATATTAATAAAAAGGAAGAATCTATAATGAGGGTAGAAGAGCAATCTTCAATGACTAAAAAGAATGACTTCAATAGTAAAGAAGAAGAATTAAATGAAAAAGAGAAAAATTATCGAGATATTATGGAAACTCTAGAAGGAAAACAAAATGAAGATAGAAATGCTAATTTAAAACAAAAAGCTAATGATACTTTTGATTGGATGAAAGTCAATGTAATTGAAAGAGTAATAGGTAAAGTATTAGGTTAATTTTTTTTTATTTCAATAAGAGAAATAAAAAAAAAAAAAAAAAAACTTTATTACTTTTATATCTATCTATCTATAGAAATAAATTTATACGATTATCTTTTTTTGTTTAAAGTATAAATAATAATAATAATAATAATAGATTTATAAAAAATATAATAATAATAAAAAAAAAAAAAAAAAAAAAAAAAAAACAATTTTAATTTTTTTTTCAAAAACCAAATAATATAAATTTTTTGAAAAAAAAAAAATTTTTTTTAAAATCAAATTAAATCTAAAGGATTTTTTATTAGATATCAGGAAAATATATAATCTAAAAATTCAAGGAATTAATTTGAATTGTTATTAAAAAATAATAATAATAATCATAATCATAATATAAATTAATAATAATATCAAATCTCCCCAAAAAAAGAAGGAAAAAAAAAACAAAGTGAATTTAAATTAAATAATTTAATAATAAATCAATTTATTAATAAAAAAAAAAAATCTGGGATAAAAAATATAAAATAATAACAATGATAAAAAAAAAAAAGCATTGTTATTATATTAATAAATAATTATTTACAAAAAAATATTAATATAAAGAAATAAATAAATAAAAAAAGTAAAAAAAAAAAAAAAAATAACATTAAAAAACTAAAACAAAAAAAAAAAAAATAATAAATAAATAAAATATAATAAAATATAATATAACATAATATAACATAATAAAATATAACATAATAAAATAATAAAAAATAATAAAATAAAGTATAATAAAATAATATAAAATAAAATAATAAAATAAAATAAAATATAATATTATATAATATAAAAAATAAAAGTATTTTTATAAAAATAACGAAAAAAAAAAAAAATTTTTTTTAATATTATTATTATTTTAAATTTATATAATTTTGTATATTAATATTAAAACTAAAAAATTTAGTAATAATAAGAAAAAAAAAAAAAAAAAAAAAAAAAAAAAAAAAAAAAAAAAAAAAACAGAATAATCATACAACATACATGGTTTCATAATAGTTTTTTTTTTTGTGTGACATAAACTGTTTTTTTTTTTTTTTTTTTTTTTATAATACTTTAATATTTGTAACATTTAATAAAAAAAAAAAAAAAGTATTTTTATTTATATATTTATTCATTTATTTATTTAATCATTAGTATTTATGAATAAATAAATAAAACCCTTTTCATTAATAGTGCGTCGTATTTTTTAAAAAAATGAAATTACTATAAAAATATATAAAGATATATATATAATAAATATATATTTTAATTATTTTTTTTATTTAATTTTACTTTATTATTTTTATTATTACTTCTATGTATATAAACTTTTTTGAAATTTTGAAATTTGAAACATGAAATTTGAATTTTGAATTTTGGAATTTGGAAATTGGAATTTATTTTATGTTGAATTATATAAAATTCATTGAATTAAAATTTATAAATTTATTTTATTTTTTTTTTATTTCATTTTTTAATTTTTTTTTTTTTTCATAGTATTATTTCTATAAATATTTATACTTTTTTTAGTAATTCTTTTTTTTTTAATTTGAAGAATTATAATAAATAAAAACGATAATTTTTAATAATTTAGATAATTTATAATATTGAATCTTCTATTGATATTATTTAATTGATATAATATCTTAAATTAATTTACTATTAAATAAATATTGTTATTCTATTAATTATTATTATTATTTTTTTTATTAATTCTACAGATGAAGAATTTGTAAATAAATAATAATAATAATTATAATAGGATGTTAAGTGTTATATAAATATTTCACTTTTTTTTTTTAATTTTTTATTTTTATTTTTATTTTTATTTATTTTTTTTTTTTAAATTTCAATTGAATTAGTTTTCTTCTTTCTTAGAAAATTTATTTGTAATCCATTGGACCAATTTTGAAAAGCAAAAAGTACCACCTATAATACCTATAACATATAAAATAGAAGCATAAACAGGTTGTTCATAAACTTTTAAAAATGGATATGGTCCTTCCATAACCTTAGCTATATTTAAAACAAGAGTTACTGCACCATATATAACTGTTGGTAAAGTAGCAAATAATACATCTTTCATTGTAAGTAAACCATTTTCAAATAAAATGAAGGAAATTAATGAAAGTAATGGGCAAATGATATGGTGATATAATTGAGGTCCATAATAAAGTAATTCGCCTGAAAGTCCTAAAGAATAAAAATATGGAAGTAAAATAGTAAATACTACTACAAAAGTAACTGTAAGACATACTGTACTCATAAATCTTAATGTTCTTACACAACTTGGTATTTTTAATTGAAGTTTATTGGTATCTACTTCATTATCAAGATTAACATCTTCTTTATTCTTTTTAATTTCCTTCATAGAACGACAGTAATAGATAACATAGATAACAGAAGTTATTAAACCAAAAGTATTAGATAATACAGTATAATAGATGAAATTATAGAAACCACCATTAAGTAAGCATAATATTAATCCCACAATTTCAAGTATTATCATCAATACATTGGAACAAAATCCTAACTTTTCATTAGTTGACATTTTTTATAATTATTGATTAACTTGAAAAGATGATAACAAAAAAAAAAAAAAAATAGATAAAGAATATTCTATTAATAAATATTGTTTATTATTGTTATATCTAAACAATTTTCTAAAAAAAATGTTATATTATTATATTATGTTTCTTTCTTTTTCTTTTTTATTTTTATTTTATTTTTTTTTTAATTTTTTATTTTTTATTTTTTTTTTTTATTTTTTATATTTAATACTCTTTTTTTTTTTTATTTTATCTTTTTTGATTGAAATAATGACTTTTTACTTCTTTATATATTTTTTCATAAAAATTGGAAAAAAAATGCTTAAAATTTAATATTAATAAATTAATTAAAAAAAAAAATATTTTTTTTTAATTAATATTATTTAAATATTATTTAAATATCATCTAACTTTTTTTCTACAAATTATAAAAAAATATGATAATTATTATTAGTAGTTATTTATTAATTTATTTATTTATTTATTTACTTATTCATATTTATTTTATTTATTTATTAATAGTTATTTATTTATTTATTTATTAATGTTTATTTATAATTAAAATATATTAAATTTTATATTAAAAAAAGAAATTCAATATGATTTTTGTGTTACCTTTAATTACTAACAAAATAAAAATATAAATAATTTTTTTATATTTATATCACAATCATTAATCCATCAATCAATAATTAAATAAATAAATGAACAAATAAATATATTATTAAATAAATAAATATAAGATAAAATAAATAAATAAATAAATGAATATATCAATACATAAAAAACGTATGATTCTATTTTTATTAATTTATTACTAATTATTATTATTATTTATAATATTGTAATTTCTATTTTAATTATAATAGTAGTAACATTAATATTATTATAAGTGATACTGTATAATAATAATTAAGATAATGACCAGAAAAGGGACAAAGGGATAATTATAATATTATATTATATCATTTTTTTTAAGTGAAGTATTACATTATTAATCATATCATTTCATAAAGACCATTCTAATAATAAATAATAAATAATAATTGAATATTAAGTTTCTTTAAAAAAAAATATTTTTTAACCAAAATGTTTTTTTTTTTTTTTTATAAAAAAATATGCTAAAATAAATTAAAAAAAATGAATAATATTATTATTCATTCTGTATTAATAAACAATAGAAGAAAAAATAATAAAAAAAAATTTTTTTTCCTTAAATATAACTTTCATTCACATAATGTTAACTAATTTTGTATATTTTAATATTTTATAACTTTTTTTTTAAATTATAAAATGAATCATTAATATTAGATAACATATATGTATTATGGAAAAATAGATATTAAAAAATATCCAATTATAGCTAAAATTCAATTATATTATTTATTACTATTTTTTATTATTATTATTATTAATAATTAATTATTATTTATTATTTATTATTATTATTATTATTAAATTGTTACTATTAATAATGTACATTTTTTTTTTTTTTAATTTTACAAATATAATTATATTTCACATTAATATGTCTTTATATAATAATAATCATTTTTCATTTTTTAATCCACTGAAAAAAAATTTTTATATTATTACTAAATAACTTTTTAAATGTCTTTTAAGATAAAAGTGTAAAAGCTAAATAAAACAAAATATTTTCCAATTTTTATATACAAATTAAAATAGATCATAAACAAAATACAATGAATTATATTTTAAAAATAAAAAAAAAAAACATTTCAATATCTAATATTAAAACGATTATTATATTTATTATAATAATATATACGTATAATTCATTTAATACCTAAATAATCAAACATTATAATTTATTTAGAATTTATAAAAAATATATATTTTTATCATAGTTTTTATATTTTATCTTTAATTTATTGCTTTTTAAAAAAATCATAAATTTTGATGGTAAAACTAAATATTATAGTCTTAATTTCTACTAAGGTAAAATAATATAAATGTAATAAGTATTATGTTACATATTGTGTATAATAGTCTTATTAAATAAATAAAATAAAATAAAATAAATAAGTAAATAAATAAATAAATAAATAAATAAATAAATAAGTGAATAAACAAATATATGATATAAAATTATAATAATAATAAATAATAAATAATAAATAATAAATAATAAATAATAAATAATAAATAATAAATAATAAATAATAAATAATAAATAATAAATAATAAATAATAAATAATAAATAATAAATAATAAATAATAAATAATAAGTAATAAATAATAATAAATATATAATAACAAAGAAATATTATTTTATTATATTATTTTAACAATTGTTATTATTTTTAAAATATTTATTTATTGTATTTATTTATTTATTTATTTATTTATTTATTTATTATTTATATATTTATATATATATATATATATTTATTTATTTATTTATTTATTTATTTATTTATTTACACATTATTTATAATTATTTTTTTTTTTAATTTTATTTTTTTTTTTTTGATTTATTATAGTTTTATTTTTTTTTAAAAAAAAAGTAAAATCATTTTTTATAGTTAATTTATATATTTACTTTTTTTTTTATTAATATTGATATATACAAAGTTAATATAATAAATATAAATTTTAATAAATGAATCATTTATTTTGTTTTATCAAATGTAAAAAAATATATATATATTTAACTATATTACATTTAAATAAAAAATAAATATTATAAAAATTATTATGATGATGTTATTTATATATAATATTGCTTTTTTTTTTTCTCTCTTTTTATTATTATTATTTATTATTATTATTTATTATTATTTATAATTTTTTTTTTCATTTCATCATAATATTTTAATTATTTATAAAACATAGTAAAATAAAACACTTAAACTAAGTAAGAAAGTACTACCAATTTTAAAACTTCTTGCACTACTACTAGTTTTGTTAGCTTCGAGAGTTTCTCCATTATTATCAAATTCACCAAGAACTTTGACAGTAGGATTACCGGGACATTTATCATTCAAACGTTTAAGAATTTCATTCATTAAATTTGAATCATCTCTCTTTTGTTTGTTTTCTAACTTATTTACATATTTATTTAAAATAGTATTTACAGAATCACCATTCGATACAATAAAGTTAAGACCATTAATAGCTGTTTCTTTACATTTTTGAGATTTACAAGTTTCTTCAATAGCAGTGTTATAAGCAGGATCATCAATACTTAATTTTTGTTTATTATTAAATAATGAATTTATTGGACAATACTTATCTCCATCTCTAGCACAATAAAAATCTATCATACTAACTGACATATCTACTATATCCTGGAATTTTTTATCAACACTCTTACATTCAGAATTCTCAATAATTTTTTTACCTAAAAGTTTAACACATTTTTCACTATTATAAATGTTACATTTTTCTTCAAATTTTTCTTGAATTATTCCTGATGGTAAACAAGCATTATATTCATCAATAATTTTTTTACATTCTGTATTTATATTAAATGAAGCAAGAGCTTGATTATCACTATTACCACTGGTTTTTTGATCTTGATTATCAGTATTAACATTTGTATCTTGAACTTTACCATTATCTTGAACTTTATCATCAGTATCAGTACTAGTTTCAAGAACTTGACCATCAAGCTCTGTATTTCCAGTATTACTAGTAACATGAGTGGTTGGACCAGCGTCACCATCTTCACCATTAGTATTACTATTACCAGCAGGTGTTCCTATTTTATCTTCCATTTTATCTCTTCTTTCAATAGAGTAAGAAAGAGCAGAAGAAGCAGCAATTAAAGAAACTAAAATAGTTGAGAATTTCATCTTTATTTATTTTTTATTTTTATTGTAGTATTATATCATAAAGTGTTTTATTTTTATTTTTTAATTTAATTTTATTTTTTACTTTATTTTATTTTATTATATTTTATCTTAGTATATTTTATTTTATTTTTTTTTTTTTTTTATTTCTTTTTATTTTATTTTTTTATTTTTTTTACTTTTTTTTTTTATTTTAATTAATTATTTATATTTTTTATAAAAAAATCGATTTTTTATTTTTAAACTTTTTATTTTTTTTTAATTTTTTTTCGAAGATTCATTTTATATATATACATAAAATTTTAATTAGTTCAAATTCAATGCTTGATTATAATTGGTAGAATAAATTATTTACCAATTATAATCAATTAAAATTTTATATATATAATACATATAATATATTATAATATACTTTACTATATTTTATATATTAATTAATTTAATGTTAAAAACAATTAAATTAAAGACAGTCATCACAAAAAAAAAAAAAATAAAAATAAAAAAATAAATAAATACAAAATATAATAATTTAAGAAAAAAAAAATTGGCAAGAATTTTTAATATGATAATGCATCTAAAACAGTACATAATTTACAATAACAATTAATAATAATAAATAATAATAAAATAAATAATAAATAATAATAAAATAAATAATAATAATAATAATAATAATAATAAATAATAAATAATAAATAATAATTATAATAATAATAAATAATAAATAATAAATAATAATTATAATAATAATAATAAATAATAATTATAATAATAATAATAACTATAATAATAATAATTATAATAATAATAATAATAATTTTAACTTGAAAAAAAAGGTATACATTATAAATTACAATATATTAATATTATATCATTAATTATTAATTAAATTATATTTTATTATATGTATATCATTTTTTATTCATTTAAATATTTTTGATAAGAGTTTAAAATTTATGTAGTTGAAGTTAACAAACTATTGTTAAACTAAAATAATATAAAATAATACGTTTAGTAGGAAATTATCAAAACTGACATTACAGTAGGACAACCAGCTATATAGTTAAATATTTTTATATAATAATTAATTTTAAATAAAAAATAAATAAAATAATTTTATTTTATAAGTTTCTATATTACATAAATTCTTTAATCACTGAAACTCGAACGAGGATTATTTTGAATATGCTCTATATGTTAGGAAAAACCAAATAAAGGATGTATTAATGATGAATGTGTTGTTGTAGACATATTGTTCAGAAAGAGCACCAACAAATAAATACCAGACTACAGACAGAGAGTTCAAATTTTGGTTTGAAGAAAAATTTGGTTTTAATATTGTATTATTGAATAGAATTATTTTTGTGGTAATACGCAAAACCTTTTGTGACACTACGTTAATTGAATTAATGTATGGGCGTAAATTAGATTCCGTCTGCTATTAAGAGAAATTTGAGAGATTTTTCTTCAAGGATATATTTTCTCTTATCTATTTTTTTTTTTACTTTTTTTTTTTTTTAATGCACACAGTTTGTACCTTTAATGGGTTTAAATGTTAATATTTATATATATGAATCATAAAAAAAAGCACAAAATAAAAAAAAAAATGATACTAATAAGAAAAAACCAGATAAACATTACAGATAATAATGAATAATACTGGAGGGTATAAAGTAGTATAGTAATATATAAAAATAATAAATCCATACTAACTCTTAATTCTACATAGGGAATTGAAGAAAAATTGATCTATCAATATTATTAATAATAACTAATATTTAAAGAAATTCATAATTAAGAAACATATATAATAAAATAAAAATAAATTAATTAAATTTATAAAGAAAATGCTAATTATAAATTGATCTATCCTATTTTTATTCAATTCAAGTGAACAATTTGACCTATTTTACGTATAACTTATAACTTTTTCATATACATATCAATTTAAAGGATTTAAATTTTAATAATAATTATTAATAAAACTTTTGGTTAAAATTAATGATTTATAAATAATTTTTATTTATTTTATATTTATATTTCATTTTTATATTTACTTTATTATTATTACATTTTTTATTTATAGTTTATTTATATTTTATTATTTTATTTATATTTATATTTTATTTTATTTATATTTATATTTTATTTATATTTTATTTTATTTTTATTTTTATTTTATTTTTATTTTTATTTTTATTTTTATTTTTATTTTATTTCTTTTTATTTTACTTCTTTTTATTTTACTTCTTTTTATTTTATTATATTATTTGTTTAATAATTTAATTTATAAGTAAATTATTAATTAATCTTAAATTTTATTTTTTATATTATATATTTTAAAAATAAAATAGGATTTATATATAATTTAACACTATTCAATAGTGTTAATATTTAATTTTAACTGCTTTATACACTATTCAATAGTGTTGAAAATTATTTTTTTTTTTTTAACTAGATTAACACTTTTCAATTGGGCTAATAGATCCATCTTCATTGTATTCAAATTCAGTGAAGGCAACACTTCTGTGGAAGTCACCACCATCTGGAAGGTCACCAGTGTGGTAGAAGAAGTAAGAATGACCTTGGTATTCAACAACAGCTGGGTGATTAGTGAAAGTTTTGTCTTCATGTTCTTCCATAACAACACCACCATACTTCCATGGACCAGTTGGAGAAGTTGAAGTAGAGTAACCAATGTATTCAGTTTGATAACCCTTTCTGAAACCAGCAAAGATCATATAGTAAAGACCATTTCTCTTAGTGAAGTATGGACCTTCACCATAAGTTGTACCTCCATTAGCACCTTCACCGAAGGATTCAACAGTCATTGGAACATCAACAACACCAACTTCTTCATTGTAAGAAACCATATCTTCATTTAAGAGAACATATCTAAGTTGTGGATTACCAAAGTATAAGTAGGCTTGACCATCATCATCAATGAAAACGGTTGGATCAAAATCAATCCAATCATCTTGATAAACAAGTGGTTTACCAGTATCTTTGAATGGACCAACTGGAGAATCAGCAATAGCAACACCAACAGCCATACCACCATCAATCTTATGAGCTGGGTAATAGAAGTAGTATTTACCATTTCTTTCAACAGTTTGTGGAGCCCAAGCTCTATCATCAGCCCAAGTAATATCATCTAAAGAGAGGATTTCACCATGATTAGTCCAATTAACCATATCCTTAGTAGAGAATACGTACCAATTTTCCATAGTATAGAAATTGTTTTTAAGGACATCTTCATCATGAGTAGTGTAAAGGTAAAGAGTATCATTAAATACTACTGGAGCTGGATCAGCTGTGTACATTGAAGTAGTGATATGTTTAGCACAGACTCTTTCTTTTTCTAATAAAAAATTAAAAAATATAAAAAAAGTTTTAATAAAATAAAATAAAATAAAAAATAATTATATTTATATTTAAATATAATCTAATATATATTGTTTTATATTTTGTTTTATTTATATATATATATTTAATTTAAAATATATATTTATCAATAAATAAAAAAAATTATAATATTTACTTTCTGCCTTAGTACAAGAATCTTTGAGACCACACCATTTATTGTTTTCAAAACCCCATTTACCTTCTTCATCTTCTAATACAACATTACATTCATTACAACAGTGGTATTGTGGGAAAGAGAAACATTGATTAACTTCATCTTTTTTATCACAAATAGATGGGTCAACTTTTTATATTAATATTTAAGTATAATTTTTTAATAAATATATAAAAAATTTTTTTATTTAATAAATATTTAATTTAAAAATTAATATTATATTTAATATTTATATAGTATTAATAATTTTATATATATTAAATAATAATAATAATTATAATTAAACTTACTAATACACCAATCTTGGTTTTCAGCTCCCCATTCAACGCCATCTTCAGTAACTATAACGTTACAAGTATGGGTACAGTTACTGTAAGCATTAACAACTCCGTAACTAGCAAATAATAAAGATAAAGCAGTTAAAAATTTCATTTTTTTTTATCTTACTATTTTATTTTATTTTAATTTATTTTTTTTATTTAAATTTAATTTAATTTAAATAATGAAGAAAAAAAAAAAAAAAGAAATAAAAAAGAAAATTTTGCTTTATTTATATAATTCTCAGTTTATGTAATTTTTATATTTGAAACATTTTTTTTATTTTTTTATTACTTATTATTCCTTTTTTATAAAATAATAATAATAATAATAATAATTATAATTAATTCGTCCTATTTAATAATAATGATTATTATATAATTTTTAATATTGTTATTTTTTTTTTGAACAATTGGTAAACATTCTAATTTTATTTAATATAGTTTGTAATGATGAAGATCTTTTAGGTAATGTATTAATTGTAAATGAAAGTTTTAATATTATTATGTTAATTTTAATAATATTTTAACATATTTTTTTAAGGAGAACTTTATTTATTATTAATTGAAATATAATATAATAAAAAAAAAAAATTACAAGAAATATTAATAAATATTATTTTTAAATTATTTACAATAATTTAAGATGACTAATTTTTTTATATATTATTAATTCTATTGAATATTATATTACAATTAATTTATAATATATATATATATTAATTTTTAATCCTATTGGAAAATAATACTAATTTGTTTAAATGGTTATACATTTATTACATTATTTATTTATTTATAAATTTATTTATTATAATTATTATTATTTATTTATTTATTATTTATTTATTATTATATTTATCTATTTATTTATTTATTTATTTATTTATTTATTTATGGTGATATTTTGGATAATGTTTGTAAAAGATACAATAATTATAATTTATTAATAATTAAAGTTTATTACTATCCCAAAAAAAAAAAAAAAAAAAAAAAAAGATTAATACGGTATTCATTATTTATTACTAATTTAATATATTACAACAATAAAAAGTTTATTTTATAATTAATTTTAATTTTTAATAATTTAATTAAAAATTTAATAATTTCTTATTTTATTAAAAGATAAAAAAAAATTTTTTCTTTTTTCTTGTTATTATCCAAATATTAAATATCAGTTTTCTTTTATATATATATTTTTATAATTAATTTTATATTTATATTATTTATTATATATTTGTTTAAGGTAACTTGTATGTTAACTTTTTTAACTCTTTTTTTTTTATAATTATAAATAAAAAATAAAATTTATATTACTATATTATAAGTTATAATATCATAATATTTATATTTAATTATTATACGAGTGGCATATCTCCTTATATTATAATATTTCTTTATATTAAATATAAAAATTTTTTTACTTTATAATTCTTTTTCTCCTAAAATTTAATTTTTCATGATGAACTCCTTATATGCCAATATATTTTTATATAACACAATATTATTTATAATCTATACTTTTCTTATATAGATAATACTTTTTTCATTTATTTTAATTTATAGTTATGATGGAAATTACTATATATATTTTATATATTTTTTTGTTATGTTAAAAAAACTCATATTAATATTGTTATTATTAAATTATATTAAATATTTATTTAATCAATATAAAAATAAAATATTTAGTATTAAAGAAAAAAAGATTACTGAGGTCAAATGATATTTTTAACATTTAAAAAGTTTTATGAGAAAATTAAAATAAATTTAGTTCTATATTTTTTCTTATAAATATTTAATTTTTAATAATCTAAATTATTAGTACTTGACGTATGCTTGACGTGTACTTGATATTAACTGGTTGTTGAGAGTTGGCTGTTGCCAAGGGTTAATTTTTATAATTTATTCAAATTTAATAGTTTATTTACAATAAATTTATGATGACATATTCGTAATTATAGTTATTATTTAATGAATTAATATTTATTGTATATGAATCTTAAAACAAGATATTAAATACTAATTAATAAAAATAATATTTTATTTTAATTTTCGAGATTTTATCATTTCATTTTTTCTCTCTTATTTAAATAATTCAAATTAAAATTATTATATATGTATTATATTTGATTATTAAATAAAATAAAATTCTATTTTATACAATTTATTTTGAATATGTAATAAAAATTCATTAAAATAAAAAAAAAATAAATTAAACTAAAATAAGTTAATGATTACTATTATAATATGCTAATATGCGCATAAAAATAAAATAAAATAAAATAAAAATAACATATAATTAATTGAAATTGATATTAATTAAGAAATTTTCTTATACTAAAATTATTTTAAGAATATACAAATTTCATATAGTACTTTTCTATTATATTAACGTAAGTACCATGATCAATTAAATAAATAATATGATAATTTTACTTTAACCCTTTAAGGTTTTATCTATTATAAATAAAGTAATATAAAATAATATTGTATGAATGATAACTTCTATTATTAGGATATATTAAAATTATTCTTTTTTATTATTTTTAATTTTTATGATGAATGAGTTATTAATAAAAATATAAATAATTATATTTCTATATATAATTATTTATATTTTTATTATATATATAATATAAATAAAATTCAATACTTCTTATGGTTTCCTATATTGAATTATTAAAAGTTGTATGAATTATAATTAATATAAATAAATATTTAATATACATTTTAAAGATTGTAATATAAATAAATAGATATATTTATTTTAATGTATGTAAAACTAATTTTATTTATTTCTAAATTATGTAAACCAAAATCGTAATATATTATAGTTTTTTATATCTTTTATCTTTTATCTTTTATTAATTTTTATTTTTTTTTTTTTTTTAATTCCACATTCAAAAAATTTTTTGTTTATTTTTTATTTTTTTATTTCCACATTACATTTACCTTAATTTTGTTATCCTTTTTTAAAAAAAATTTTTTTTCTATTTTAATTAAGTAAATAAATATACAAACCTTAATTATTATAATTTTACATATTGATCTTTTCTCTTATTTATATTCCTAAAAGATTTATTAGAACACGAACCAAAATTATGAAACAACTATTATTTAATATGGCAATAAGAAAAATTGTATAAATAAATATTATTAGAATAATTTATATTAATATAAATGAGTCTTTAGTCTTTAACCCTTTTAATTAGTTTAAAAAAAAAAAAAAAAACTAGTTTGTTTTAAAAAATATTTAATATTTTTTAATCATATTTTTGAGTTATGATAGTTGGTAAAAGAGAAAGATGTCATATATAGAAAATTAAAACTTTAAAATATATAAAAATATATTATGCATATTTTAATCCGTTACAGAAGTAAGCCAAAAGACAAAAGTTATTAACATTAACTATCATGTGACATGATATGTCATTATTATAAAAATATAATTAATAAAGTTTGAATCTAAAATATTTGTAAATTTTTTTTTAAAAAAAAATAAGTTATGTGTAACATTTATCTCAATGATTAATCTTACACATAATTATTTTCAGAGTTTAAATAATAAAAGTTATTAAATAAAAAATACTTTGTGATATTATTAAGTTTTATCTTAATTCTATTCGATTTTTTTTTAATAATTATTATAATAAGATTTTTTATAATTTTATTATTGATATATTTTAATATACAATATAATATTTCATAATTATTTTTTTGTTTCAATACAAATAAATATACATTTTATATATATTTCATTATATTCTTGTTATCTTTATTAAAGAATTGATATTTTTTTAGAATTAAAGATCCATCGATTTTAATTAAAATGTAAATAATTAAAATTTTTTTAAAAAAAAATATGTGTTCATGTAAATATAAAAATTTAATATGATTTTGAATTATTTTAAGGGAATTATATTTTATTTATATATTTAATTTTTAATTTTCTATAATGCAAAAAAAAACTAATTAAAAAAAAAAAAAGTAAATATTATTTTATCTTTAAATATCTACAATATAAAAAAAATTTTTTTAAAAAAAAGGTATAATTATATATTAATAATTAATATATAATATATTAAAATTAATATAGTTGAAAAACTTAATTTATAATATATTAAATTAATTAAAAAACAAATTAATTTTTAAATTGATTATTTGTTTATTTATTATTATTTTGGAAATATTGTAAAAGTTACAAAATACCCAATTCTTATTAGGATAAATTAGGTTAAAGTCTATTATATTCCAAAAAAAATTTATTTAGTCTTCATCCATTTTTTTTTGTTATGTTATTTTACTATAAAAAAGTTTATTTAATAATAAATTGAAAAAAAATAATTCTTTTTAAAAAAAAAAAAAAACACTAAATAGAACAAAAAAAGTTTAATTATTATAATTTTAAAAATTATAGATAATTATATATAATTATAAAATTATAATAATACACTTTTTTTTATTAAAAAAAAAAAATTTATTCATTTTTTGAATTCAGTTTTTTCCATTCTTTAAAACAAAAAATTTGTATCTGTATAATTTATTATATTTTTTAATTGGCTTTTATTTTTAATTGGTTTCTATATTTAATTGGTTTTTCATCAATTATTTGAAAATTTAAATAAAAAATGTATCATCAAATATTTTGATACATTTTTTGAATAATTTACAACATATAAACATTATAACAGACAACTTAATTTTAAAATAATGAAATATAAAAATAAATAAATAAATAATAAATTTTATGTATTTAACAATTATATTTTTAATTTTCATTATTTTAAAACTAAGTAAATGATCATATTTCCTAAAAATTTTATTGTGATATATTAATGGTTAATTGAATAATAATTGTTATTATTATTAAAACAGTAATTATCATAATTATTAATAAATCGATTTTTATATTATTTAATATTATTAATTTTTATTAATTTTTGAATTTTCTTTTTCTTTTTTTTTTTTTTTTTTTTTTTTTTTTTTTTTTTTTTTTTTTTTTATTGTTTTTTTTTTTTTTCATTAATAATAAAATGAATATTTTATAGTTTTTTTATATTTAAGAATTTGTTTTTTCTTCAGTTAATTAGTTCTTTTTATATTAGATCAGCTACTTTAAATTTATTTATTAATAATATTTAAATAAATAAATGAATAAATAATATTACAATAAATAACTTAAGTGATTTATACTTAATTATGCCATTACTAAAAAAGGAAATAAATATATTAATATTTTTTATTAATATACATTATGTAAATACATTTAATATTGAATTATATGACTCTTATTTGTATATATATCTATTATATATAGATTTTAAATAGGATAAATAATTTTCATATATAAAAATATATTCTATTAAATAGAAATAATAATTAATATAACATACTTTAAATATGGAAAAAATGTTTTAATATATTAAAATGAAACAAATGATATGCAATTGTAAATCATTTTTAATACTATAAAAAATAAATAGAATAAATAAATAAAAAATAATATGACTGTATATTAATATAAATATTTATTATAATATTTTTTTATATAAACTTATATACTATACTATAATATATAATATATACATATACCCAAATATATTAAATTAATATTTTGGTTTATGTTTTTTTAAAAAAAAATTTATATTAAATGAAAAAAAAAAAAAAAAAAAAAAAAAAAAAAGAAAAAACATATAAATAAAGATATAATTACTGTTATTGTTTTTTTTTCTTTAAAGTTAAATAAATTTATTTAAAAAAAAAAAATGAAATTTTTAACTGCATTATCTTTATTATTCGCTAGTTACGGAGTTGCTAATGCTTACAATAACTGTACTCACACTTGTAGAGTATTAGTTACTGAAGACGGTGTTGAATGGGGAGCTGAAAATAATGACTGGTGCATTAGTAAGTATAATTATAATATTAGAAATATAAATATAAATTATATATGTAATAAATATCAAAATAAAATAAGTTATTTATGTAAAATATGTAATATTTATTAAAATATTTTTTTATATTTATATTTAAAAATAAAAAGTTGATCAATCTCTCTGTGTTAAAGAAGAAGATAAAAATCAATGTTTCTCATTCCCAAACTATCTTTGTTGTAATGAATGTAATGTTGTATTAGAAGATGAAGAAGGTAAATGGGGTTATGAAAACAACAGATGGTGTGGTATCAAGGATACTTGTACTAAACAAGCTGAACCAGAACCAAAACCAGAAAGTAAATATTATAGTTCAGATTCTTTATTTTTATATATTTTTATAAATAAAATATATATATATATTAAAATAAAAATAAGACAAAATATATATCAAATAAATACTAATAATATCAAATAACATATTAAATATAATTATAATAATAATATTTTTTTTTTTTTGTTATTTATTAATAGAGAAAGAATTCTGTGCTAAACATATCATTACTTCAATGTACACAGCTGATCCAGCTCCATTAATTGTTGATGATACTCTTTACATTTACACTACTCATGATGAAGATGTTCTTATAAACAATTTCTATACTATGAGAGATTGGTATGTATTCTCTACTAAGGATATGGTTAACTGGACTAATCATGGTCCAATCCTCTCTTTAGATGATATTACTTGGGCTGATGACAGAGCTTGGGCTCCACAAACTATTGAAAGAAATGGTAAATACTACTTCTATTACCCAGCTCATAAGATTGATGGTGGTATGGCTGTTGGTGTTGCTATTGGTGACTCTCCAGTTGGTCCATTCAAAGATATTGGCGAACCACTTGTTTATCAAGATGATTGGATTGATTTCGATCCAACTGTTTTCATTGATGATGATGGTCAAGCCTACTTATACTTTGGTAATCCACAACTTAGATATGTTCTCTTAAATGAAGATATGGTTTCTTACAATGAAGAAGTTGGTATTGTTGATGTTGAATTAACTGTTGAAGGTTTTGGTGAAGGTAATAATAACCCAACCTCTTATGATGAAGGACCATTCTTCTATAAGAGAAATGGTATTTATTATATGTTATTCTCTGGTTTCAGAAAGGGTTACGAATCTGAATACATTGGTTACGCTACTTCAACTTCTCCAACTGGTCCATGGAAGTATGGTGGTATTCTTATGGAAGAACATGAAGACAAAACTTTCACTAATCACTCATCTATTGTTGAATTCAATGGTCACACCTACTTCTTCTTCCACACTGGTGACCTTCCAGATGGTGGTGACTTCCACAGAAGTGTTGCTTACATCGAATTTGAATACAATGAAGATGGTTCCATTAACCCAATTACCAACAACCTTGGAAAATGTTAGATTACCTAAATAAAGTGAAAAATAAAGATAATCATACTCTAAATTAAGTATGTAAAAAAAAAAATTGATTTTTTTTTTAAAAGTTAAAATTAAAAAATACTTATTTACAAAAAAAAAAAAAAAGTAAAAAAAAAAAAAAAAACAAAAAAATAATATAAATTATAATATTTTATAATATATATATATATATATTTAAAATATTTATAAAAGAAGTATTTAATATTTTAAATACTTAACACTTTTTTTTTTAACTTAAATTAATTAAATAAAATATCTAGAAGATTAATAAACCATAAACAATATCTAGAAGATTAATAAACCATAAACAATATCTAGAAGATTAATAAACAATAAACAAGATAATAAACTCAAAAACTAGAACAAAAAAAATAATAATTATAAATTAATAAACTAAGAAAACTAAAAATAATAAAATAAAATAGAACTAAAAAAAAAAATAAATTAAAAAATATAAAAGAACAAAAAAAAAATAAAAAAATAAAATAAAAATAAAAAATAAAAAAAAATAAAGTAATAACATAATTTTTTTTTCTTAATTTGTATTTATTAAGTGTAAAATAATTTTTTTTTTTGTATTATATATATTTTAAATTTTTTTCTTTATGTTTTTTATCTTTTTGGTTTTTTTTTTTTTTTTTTTTATCAAATATATATATAATATATAATTTAATATCACCTTTTTATTATAATTATTGTTATTTTTCTTTATATTTAATATAAAGATTTCTTTTTTTTTTTTTTTTTTTTTTTTTTTTTCCTATTTTAATAATATTGTATCATTTAGAAAAAAGAAGTTTTTTCTATCTTTAACTATTTTTTATTTTAATTTTATATTTATAATATAGCCATTAATGTATATTTAATAACTCTTAATAATAAAGAATATTCTCTTATTTTCATCTAAATATATATTAAAAACAATTAAAAAAAATAAGGGTTTGGGTTATTATATAAAATATATATAAATAAAATAAATAATATCATAATTCTATGGCACTTAACTGTTTAATATTAACTATATACATAATTAATTTTAAAATATATATAATATTCATTATGAAATATTTTTATTCATTATTATTCTTTATTTATTATTCATTATTCATTATTTATTATTATTCATTATTCATTATTCATTATAATGTATGTTAATATGATATAAAACATACATTATACATTATATATCATATTAACATATCATATATATTATGTATTAATAAATAAGAAGAGAAAAAAGTAATTAGAGAAAACATACTATTTCTCTAACTATTTTTTTTTTATTTCTATTTCTATTTTTAATTAAAAAATGAAAAGTGTATCATACATAATAAAAAAAATATTATTTAATAAAAATATAAATAATTATTTTCTAATATAAAAAAAATAATTTAATCAAATGATAATAATAATATATTTTCAATAATAGTAAATAGTAAATATATATATAAATTTTAATATATATATATATGAATGAAAAGAATAGAACATTTTAATGATGATCCTATATATAAAGGAGAGATAAGATAAAAAAAAATTAATAAATCATATATATATAAATTATTAGAATATTTAAAAGTATTATTATATATGTGTAAAAAATATTATATTTTACGAATGAAAAATATAAATATAAATATAAATATGAAATATATTTTAATGTCTATATAATTATTAATAAATAATAAACAAATAATAAATAGAATGAATGAACGAACGAATTATAATAAATAAAAATAAAAAGCGATTGAGACAACAGGAAAAAAATTACAAAATAATAAAAAAAAAGTTTTTAATAATTATAATAAGTTATTTTGTTTAATAATTATTAATTTTTTTTAATTATTATTTATTTATTAATAATATTACAATTAAATAAATGTGTAGTATAAAATAAAATAAAAAATACATTTAAAATTTTTTTTTGAAATAATTCTCTACTATTAATAGTATATTATACAATGATAATATATATATAATAATGAAAATACATATAAAAAAAACAAAATATTTTCTTGTGCTTTTTTTTTTTTTTTAATTAAATAAATCTTTATATAATTATTTGTTGATGTTAAGGAAAAAAAAAAGCACGTTTTTTTTTATCTTAATCATAATTACAAATTAATTAAAGGAAACAAAAACATTTTTTTTAAAGTTTTTTTACAAAAATATTGAAAAGGAAAAATTTTATATTCTAGAAAAATAAAATATTAAATAAATAAAATAAATAAATAAATAAATAAATAAATAAATAAATAAATAAATAAATAAATAAATAAATAAATAAATAAATAAATAAATAAATAAATAAATAAATAAATAAATAAATAAATAAATAAATAAAATAAAATAAATAAATAAATAAATAAATAAATAAATAATTAGATAGATAAATAAATAAATAAATAAATAAATAAATAAATAATAAATAATTTCAATAAAAAACAAATGGATTTTATTGTTTTATTTTTTGTACTCTTTTTTTTTATATTTATATTTTTATAAAATGTTAAAGATTGATTATTATGTTTTCTTATTTTTAAAATAATAATTAAGAATAACACTTTTAATATTTAAACTAAACAAAATAATTATATTAATTATTATTATATTTTGAATAGTTTTATTTAAACTAAATAAAAGAAAAAATTTTTTTTACTATGTTATGAATTGTGGATTAATAATTTTATTTTTTATAATTTATTTTTTTTTATATTTAAACTTACCACAAAAAAAATAAATAATAATAATAATAATAATAAAATAATTAATATAAATAAATGGTGGTAAAAAGAAATAAATAAAAAATTATTTATTTATTTATTTATTTATTTATTTATTTATTTTATTTAAATTTTTATAGTCATTATAATTTTATAATTAATTTTAAATTATTTCATCTTAATATTATTATTATTAATCACTCACTCACACTAAAATAAAACATTTTTATTTATTACTATTAATTATTACTTAATAACAGTTATTATTATTACTTATTATTATTTATTATTATTATTTATTATTCTCCCATATTAGAAAATATATTTACATTTATACATTTGATTATAATGTTTAAAATAATTAGTAGAATAAAAAGCATGTTAAAAAAAGCAATCTTTTTATTCAATATAAAAATTATATAAATTATAAAATGCATTACAATACATACATTTATACAAAATCATTTATATGCATACATCTCTATAAACAGTTTTTTATTTATACTTTTTTTTTTGTACATTAATAATGAAAAAAAAAGGTTTGTTTTTAATAAAAAAATTAGAGTAAAAATAAAGCTAATTTTATAAAAAAAAAAAAAAAAAAACAAAGAATAAAAAAATGTAAAAATAAATAATAAATAATAATAATAATAATAATAATGATTTATAATAATAGTATAATAATTAATATTATTACTTAACCATTTCTTTTATTTAGATTTTATATGAAAATATTATAATTATTTATAATATAATATCACATTAAATAATACTTAATTATGATGAATTTTAAATTTTTATAATATTTAAATATTTAAATATTTATATTAATTTATATTATTTATTATTTATTATTTATTATTTATTATTTATTATATATTTAACATACTATAATACATACTATAATAGTATAAACACAATTACAATTATTTGTTTCTAAATATCTGTTTCTAAATATCTGTTTAGTTTTTTTTTTTTAGTTTTATCTATCTTTGTTTCTATTTATTTATTTATTTACTTATTTATTTATTTATTATTTATTTATTAATATATTTATTTACTTACGGTAAATTATTTATTTATTTATTATTTATTTATTTATTTATTTTTATTAATATATGTAGTACAATTTTCTACATATAATCAACTTTTAATTATTAAAGTTTTACATTTTAATAATTATATATTTTTAATATTAAAAAAGAATATTAATTAATAATTAAATTTATATATATAAATATATAGAAATGTATATTATTATATATATTACATATATAATTTAAAATATTATATATGTAATATTTTAAATTATATACGTTACTATATAACAAATTATTATATTAAATAATATTTAATATAGAATAATAATAAATTTTAATAATTATAATAATTATTTTTATAATATATTGTAAATATATAGTATAATATATAACGTATAATATAATATAATATAATATAATATATTATAATATATTATATATATTATTTATTTTAACAAAATTAAATCTTTCATTTTTATTATCAACCGTAGATAACACAAAAAAATAATATAATAAATAACATATATTATGTACATATTATATATGTATTATATATAATTATATATAACCCATTATTAAATTTTTTTCTATTGGTTAAATGGCACTATTAATATATTATATTAATCAATAAAAACAATACATTTTATAATATATTATATTAATATATTCTGGTCATAATATAAATATATTATAATATATTATTATTAATTAATATAAATTATCAAATAAACGTTAAATCAATAACAACAATAATAATAAGAAATATAAAAAACAAAAAACAAAAAAAAAAAAAGCAAAAAATATATTATATAAAAAAAAATTATTATAAAAAAAAAGAATTATTAAATTAAATATTATTTTATATTATTTTATTATTTTATTATAATTTAATATTATTATTTTTTTTTATAATATATATAGTAAAAAAAAAAAATTGCGGTAAAAAAAAATATTAAATAAATATATTAAATTATAATATAAAAATAATGAATTTAATTAATAAATATAAAACATATGAATAGTATAAATATAACTTAAAAGTATTAATTTGTTTTAATAAAGAAAGAATTATTAAGTTTTATTTTTTTTTTCATTGTAAATAATATATTATATATGTTTTAGTATTATTATTTTTTTTTATTAAAAGAAAAAAAAAATATAAATCTTCAATATCAATATATAATAAAATCTATAGATTTACTATTAAAATTATAAATAAAAATAAAATTTAGACAAGAAAATATAATATAATTTTATTTTTATTTTATAATTTTCGTATTGTTTTGACAACAACATAAAAATATACATAACAAAATAACAAAATTAGTGTATTCAAACGGGAAAAATAAAATTTTTAAAAAAATTTAATTTTAAATTTTATATCTATTTTTTTTTTATTATTATTATAATTTTATTTCATTCCAATTCCAAATTTTCTATTTATTTATTAATACTTAACAACAATGAAAATCTCAACAGCAATAATAACTTTACTTGCAGCATCTTCAACATATTCTCATTATATTAAGAGAGAAATTAAAATAATAAATGGTGATAATAATGGTAATACACAAGCACTTGGAGAAACTGATGGACTTATAGGAGTAGGAGATAATAAAAGTACAGGTACAGGTGATGTTGACCAAAATGCTGTAAATAATTGTAAAACTGGTATAAAAGAATATACTGAATGTATTACAGTTAAAGAAAAAATTAGTAAAAGTAATATTGATAAATATTGTGAAACATTTAATTCAGAAAAATGTAAAAAATTATTTAGACAAGGAATACTTAATGTTGTTCCTTCATGTAGTTCAATTCCAAAGGGTTACCAAAAACAAATTAAAAAGAAGTATGATACCCTTAACTATACTTTTAAATTATTATGTGCTACAGATGAAACAAAACAATATTGTCCTTTAAGTAATTCTTATATTACTAATGGTAATGCTGCTTTTAATAATGAAGGTTTTAATAAAGCAGTACAAGAAACTTGTAAATCAAAAGCATGTACAGATGCTGCTATTGAAGCTTTTGTTATTTTAGAACGTAGTGATGCTATTAATACCACTGGTAATAAATCCACAGGTACAGGAACAGGTACAAGTACTCCTAATAATATCGGTGGTGGTGGTATTGGTGGTAATGTTGGTGGTGCTGGTGCTGGTGCTGGTACTGATAATAAAACTAAAAGAGATATTGTTATAAATGGAGGAGGTAATGGTTCAAATAACAATACTCCAGGCAATACTCCAGGTGGTAGTCCAGGAAATACTCCTGGTGGTAATACAGGTAATACTCCAGGTGGTAGTCCAGGAAATACTCCTGGTGGTAATACAGGTAATACTCCAGGTGGTAGTCCAGGAAATACTCCTGGTGGTAATACAGGAAATACTCCAGGTGGTAGTCCAGGTAGTCCAGGTAATACTCCAGGTGGTAATACTCCAGGTGGTAGTCCAGGTGGTAGTCCAGGTGGTAATACAGGAAATAGTCCAGCAGGTGGAAATAGTAATACAAGTATAGGTGTTGGTAATGGTAGTCCATTAAGTGAAGTATTAGCAAAATTAAGAGCAGATCAATGTAGTTCACAATCTAAAGCTATGGTTAATGGTGGAGATCCTCAAAATGCAAGTGGTGCAGAAACTATTAAAGCTTCAACAACTTTATTAATTACCATTTGTGTTTTATTATTTTCAATTTTTTAAAAATAAATAAATAAATAGAAAAAAAAAAGAAAGAAAATAAGAAAAGACATCCATTATAAATATAAATCAATAATTATAATCATAATAATGCATAATGATAACTAATAATAATATAAGCATTTTATAACGTTTAAATCAATAAGAACACAAACACAAAAAAATTAAATATTTAGTGAAAATTTAGTTTTTAAGTTTTTTTTTTTTTTTTTTAATTTAAAGAAAAAAAAATTATATAAATTATTATTTATTGTATATATATTATAATAATTTTTTTTAAAAAAACAAACAAAAAAAAAAAAAAAAGAAAATACTTAAGAAATATTATATAAAAAAGAATTTAGACTTGTTTTATTTTTTTTTTACTATTATAATTTAGAATATTATTTTTAATTTCAATTTTTCACCTATTTTTTTTTTTTTTTCTATTTTTTTATTAATTTTTATTTTTAATTTTAATTTTTAATATAATATTTTAATTGTAAAAAAAACTACTTACTACTTAATAATACTAATACTAATAATAATAATGTATGTATATTTTATTTATTTAAAAAAAAAGAATAGAATTATAAATAAAAAATCAATAAAAAATTAATAAAAAAAAATAGTGTTGTGTAAAAAAAAAAATATATATATATATATAAAGTGTTATTATTATACTAAAAGGTTGATAGAATAAATATTCTAATATTTTTTTTAAAAGTTTTATGTTAATAAAAAAAAATTAATTTTTTAAATAAAATTATTATTAAAGAAAAATTATTGCTTCATGACGAATTTCATTATACCTTTTTTGTGATAATTATTGATCTTGTACTTAATACTATAGCAAATCAAGTATCCATCAATAATTTACAATAATAATAATAAATAATAATAATAATAATAATAATAATAATAATAATAATAATAATAATAATAATAATAATAATAATAATAATAATAATTCATAATAATAATAATTCATAATAATAATAATAATAATAATAATAATAATAATAATAATAATAATTCATAATAATAATAATTCATAATAATAATAATAATAATAATAATAATAATAATAATAATAATAATAATAATAATAATAATAATAATAATAATAATAATAATAATAATAATTCATAATAATAATAATAATAATAATAATAATAATAATAATTCATAATAATAATAATAATAATTCATAATAATAATAATAATAATAATAATAATAATAATTCATAATAATAATAATAATAATTCATAATAATAATAATAATAATTCATAATAATAATAATAATAATAATAATAATAATAATTCATAATAATAATAATAATAATTCATAATAATAATAATAATAATAATAATAATAAATAATAATAATTGAGAGAATTTGTATCATATTATTTCAATAATAATCTAATTAAAAAAATTTTTTTTTCTTTTTTCTTTTTCATTTTAAACTTTTTATAATAATTACAAGTTAGATATATAAACATTATAAATATTATAAATATATAAATATTTTTTTATTTTATTTTTTTTTTTATTTTTATTTAATTTTTATTTTTATTTAACTTTATTTTATTTTATTTTTTTTTTTACTTTTATAAAAAAAAATTCTATGTTTCGTCTATTTTATTATGTCTTTTTATGTATATATCTATATTTATATTAAATATTTCAATGTATTTATAATATTATTGAAATATTTTTCAATAATACTTTTTTTTCATTATATATAATATATATATTTTATAATCCGTTTTAATAATAAAAAATAATAGAAAAAAGGGTTCATACAATCATTTAGTAGAGTAGTAAAGGAATGAAAAATATTTAAAAATAAAAATTATTTTATAAAAAAAAAAAAAAAACTATTTTATTTTTTATGGAACACAAGGCATCTTTTATTATTATTATTATTATTATTATTATTTTTATTGTTATAATTGTTGTTATATATACTCTTTTTTTAATAGTATTAAAAATATAAATAAAATAATAATAATAAATATTTATATTTAATAAGTAAATAAATAAATAAATAAATAAATAAATAAATAAATAAATAAATAAATAATTAATTTATTTTTTTTTATTTATTATCATCATTATTTTATAATTAGGATAAAAACTTTTTTTTTTTACTATTTAAACCCATATATATTTAAAACACACCCATAAAAATATTTAAATTATGTTACTACTTTAATAAATTATATAAGTTTAAAATACTTTTCATTATTTTATTTTATTTATTTTATTGAACTTTTTAAATATATTTTTTTTTTTCATGGAATATTTTATTTTTCCTTATTTATTGTATTTTTGTTTTTTATTGTTTATTTTATTTTATTTTATTTATAAACTTTTTCTTTTTTTTTTTTTTTTACTATTAAAAATATTAATAATAAAATCAATTATTAATATTTTTAAAAAATAATAATATAATAATATTATTATTAGTTTAATTTAATTTATTCTAATTTAAAAGATATAATAATAAACTAATAGTTATTAACATAATACTTCCAAATTTTTTAACAGATGATGAAGCATCACTAGTTAAAACTTGAGCTTTAACACATTTATCACTAATTAAAGTTTGATTTATCATATCTTTCAATTCATTCATGATTTGTGTTTTATTTTGATCCCATTCATAAAAATCTGAGAGTTTAAAAAATTCATTATAAAAGTCTTTAGTAGCTTCAGTACATTTTTTAGATTTACAAGTACTTTCAAAAACTCTTTCTATTTCTTCTTTATTTATTTCTAATAATTCATCTTTATTAGAATAATCTTCAATAACAATAGGACATTTATTTCCTTTTTCATCATCTGTACAATAAAGTTTATATGTAATATATTCTAATTTAATTTCATTATTTCTTTCTTCAATCATTTTTGGAGGATAATTTTTACAACCTTCAAGCTCATTTATACCTTTATTGAATAATTCAATACATTTTTCATCTTTTACTATTTTACAAAAATCTTTATTTTCACAATTTAATTTTTTAATACTTGCTTCACATTGTACTTTTAGAGCAGGATCTACAAGTTGAGTTTGATTCTTGGTTTCAGAAAGTTCAATACTTTTATAATTAATCATATTTTCAAAATTTAATGTAAAAGCTGAACCAATAGATAATAAAGTTAATAAATTGAAAGTAGAGAATTTCATTTTAATTTTTTTTTTACTTTAAATTTTAATTTTTATAAGATCTTTTATATTAATTATAAACGTTTTTTAATAGTTTATTTTGTTTTATTTTAATTTTTTTTTTGAAAAAAAAATAGAGACCTTTTTAACACCTTTTTATAACATTTTTACTTTCACAAATTTCATATTTAATAAAAAAAAAGGTTCTTAATTTAATTTAATTATTTTAATTAAATAATATATTCATAATTTAAAAAACTTCTTTTTTTTTTTTTAAAATAATATATTAAAATATAATATAATAGAATAGAATAGAATAAAGTAGAATAGAATAATAGGATAATAGAACAATATAATATTATATTTATATTTATATTTATATTTATATCATTTAATATTAATATTATATAAATTTTATATTTTCGTTTTAGTTTGATTTTTTGTTGTGTTTTTTAATTTTATATTAATAAAGAAACCATTTTCTATGTTCAAAAAAAAAAATTAATATTTTTTTATATAGAATAGAATATTAAATTTAATACTAAATTTTTTGAAATAATAGAATATTCTATTATCATTAATTAATAAAATTAAATAAATTTATTATTATTTAAATTAATAAAAAAAAAGTAAAATAATAATAATTAAGATTTATAATAAAAATAAAATTTCCCGAAAAATAATAATAATTAAGATTTATAATTAAATTGAAACTTCCCATAAAAGGATAAATTTTAATAAATAAATAAATAAATAAATAAATAAATAAATAAATAAATAAATAAATAAATAAATAAATAAATAAGAATTACAATTATACAAATAATGTATATTAATATAATTATTATATATAACATATATATTATAATTTACATAGACAAATTTATAAGAAAATTGTCAATTGATTAATGCTAATTAACAAAAAATAATATATGTTTTTAGAGTATATTATTATATATATATTATATATAATAATTATATTATATATATTATTTTTTTGTTCATTGACAATTTTCATATAAATTTGTCTTTTTATTTTTTATTTTTTATTTATTTAATTATTGTTGAATAATTGTATTTTCTTTTTTTCTTTTTTCTCTTTTTTTATAAAAAGTATCAATTAAATATAAATTAATATGAGTATATAGTTAAACCCAGAAAAAAAATATATATTTATATATATATTTATATTTATATTTATATTTTATACTTTATATTTATATTTATATTTATATTTATATTTATATTTATATTTTATTTTATATTTATATTTATATTTTATTTTATATTTATATTTATATTTATATTTTATTTTATATTTATATTTATATTTATATTTATATTTTATTTTATATTTATATTTATATTTTTAATTTCATTAAGAATAATTTCACTTTTACTTCTTTTAAATTATGATGATTTTCTACATTTTCATTATTCTCTTCAATGTATCGCTCAAGTCTCTTAATCATTTAATTATTATTGACTTCTAAGGCAATATCCATAATCAAGTAACCATTTTTTTGTTTCTTGGGTGATATCCGGATGTTGTTTAAGTAAATACTCGACCACCTTATAATTATTGTTGTAGATGGCAATATGTAATGGCGGTCCATTCATCTTCCGTCGTGCGGTTGATATCCGCATTATTATCCACTAATAACTTTACAATACTTTCATTACTATTCGTACAGGCAATGTGAAGTGGCGTCATCACATTTCCATAGGTTAAACATTCTACATTAGCGCCTTATTCTAAAAGAGTAATGATCACATTTTTATGACCATTTTGACAAGCAATATGAAGTGGGGTCCACCTTTTTTTTATTTTTGGTATTAAAAATATAATTTTCTATTTTATCCCGACTCCTGATTCTCAATAGCAACTGCCCAATTTTATGATTACCATATTGACAGGCAAGGTGTACAGGAATATCTTCATTATTATCTACCAAATTTAATTCAGCTCCTTTATGGATTAAACTTTGAACTAATTCAATGTTTTTTATGGAACTGTCGGTACTTGCAACAACATGGAGGACGGTCCTACCTTGATGATCTTTTGCATTCATATTGATTTTACTTTTTGTTAATAAGAGATTCATCATCTCTCGATTGTTATGTCGCATGGCACTATGGAGTAGTCGATATTTTTCATGTTCTTCACTGTTCTTGGTTTTAGTTTTGGCTCCATCTTCCAATAATAATTCTACATTATCACAATAATTACCATTATAGGCTACTTGAATTGAATTCCATCCTTCCTTATTTCCTTTATTAATATCGGCATTCAGAGCAATCAAATCTTCAACCATAACTTTATTTCCCTGTTCACAGGCCATTAAAAGTGGCGTCCATCCATTATACTCCATTTCCACATTCAGGTCTACAGATTTCTGCTTCATAAGATTCCAGACCACTTCTCTTTTATTATACATCACGACAATATGGAGTGGAACTAATTCAAATAGGGTTCGTTGTTGAGCCCAGGCATCAACTACTGCTCCGCCTTCATCTTCATCTTCATCTTCATCTTCATCTTCATCCTCTTTCTCTTTCTCTTTCTCTTTCTCTAATAATTTATTTAAATTCTTGATATCACCAGTGATACAGAAGAAATTCACAGGACAGATTTTATTTTTATTTTCTTCAAGAATATCCATTAATTTTGGATCTTGAATATCTTGATTGCTATGTTTTGATCCATTATTTCCCGAATGGTTTTCTTTACTATTATTATTTTTTAAAATAATATTAGATAAATGGATATCTTTAAAGGAAAAAAATTTTTTTTTTTTTAAATTTTAAAGTAATATATATAAAACAAACAAAAAAAAAATTGCTTAATTATTTATTTATATTTATTTATTTATTATAATAAATTTATTTATTTATTTATTTATTATTATTATTATTTATTTATTCATTTATTTATTATTATTATTTATTTATTTATTTATTATTATTATTTATTTATTATTAAAATTTGAATTAGAATTTATTATTTATTATTATTATTTATTTATTATTAAAATTTGTATTAGAATTTTTTATTATTATTATTATTATTATTATTATTATTATTATTATTATTTAAAAAATAAAAAAAAAAAACATATAGTATTCTATATATATAAACATTTTACAACCGTCAGTTTTATATTCTAAACTTTTATTTTGTTTACTTTTACTTTTTTTAAATGAATTTTAAATATACTTTGAATGTTTATGTGTTAACATAGAAATTTAAAATATAATGTTGAATATCAATATATATATATATATATATATAGTGTAAAAAAAAAAAAAAAAAAAAAAAATTAATATACAATATTATTATACTAAAAGTAAGAATATAAGTAATATCAATTATATAAATGTACATTTTGTAATTATATTATATATTATATACATTATATATTATATTGTATATTATATACATTATATATATTTTATTTTGTTTAGTATTAAAAAAAAAAAAAGACTTTTATTTTATTTTTAATACTACAAAATAAAAATAATGGTAAAAAAATTTTTTTTTTCATTGTAATTCCTAAAAAGTTTATATTTAATTGTTTTGATTTTTTTTTTGCCTTTTTTTTTTATGCCTTATTTCCTATTTCATATATAAATATATCAACAAAAAATAAATAAATAAATAAATAAATAAATAAATAAATAAATAAATAAATAAATAAATAAATAAAACACATAAAATATTTAATATTTAAACAAGTCATTACTTTTTTATTTTTTAATTTAAAAGTACTTTATTTTTTATTTTTATTTATTTATTAATTAATTAATTACTGTTTAACTGTTTATTATTTATATTATTAATTTTTTTTTTTTTTAAATATATTATTTTTATTTTTTTTATTTTTTTTTATTTTTTTTTTATTTTAGTTTATTATTTTATATATATATATATTTTAGAAATATTAATAATAAAATCAATTATTAATATAGTTATTAAATAATCAATATAATAATTTTTAATTTTTCTTTTATTTTTTGATATTATTATATTATATTTTATTTTAATTTAAAATATATAATAATAAACCAATAGTTATTAACATAATATTTCCTAATTTTTTAACAGTTGATGAAGCATCACTAGTTAAAACTTGAGCTTTAACACATTTATCACTAAGTAAGACTTGATTTATTTCAGCTTTTTCTTTATCTATTTCTGTGTCAAGATCTTGTCCTAATTGTTCAGAATAAGCCTTAACGAATTCAAAATATTCATCATAAAAGTTTACAGTATTTTCGGTACATCTCTTAGATTTACAGGTATCGTCAAGTAATTTTGCCATTTCTTGTTCATCTTGTTCATCAATTATCATTTCATTAGTATCCATACTTTGTGATACATCTTTTACTAAAGTAGATAAAGGACAATCTTTTCCTTGTTCATCCTTTTCACATAAGAATTTGAGTGTGGCATATTCAAATTTAACTACTTTATTACTAAATTCAAGTTGATCTTTAGGATAACTTTTACAACCTTCAAGTTCACTTAAACCTTTATTGAAGAAATCAATACATTTTTTATCATTTAATGGTTTACATATTTCATCATAATTAATTTTGGTTACATCGGTTTCTTGACTTATACAATTTAAATTTTTAATATTTGTTTGACATTGTAATTGTGTAACAGTATCTATTACTTGATCATCATTTTGAACTGAAGTATCGCCTTCATAAAGTTGACTACTTGCAAATAATGCATTTTGAATACTTTTATAAGCAATAGTACTTTCAAGTTTTAATGTTAAAGCTGAACCAACAGATAATAAAGTTAATAAATTGAAAGTAGAGAATTTCATTTTTACTTTTTTTTTTCTGTTTGATATAAATATTATTTATTATTTGATTAAACTTTTATAATGTTTTTTTATTTATATATACTATATATATTATTTATTATATAAATATTATAATAATTTTATTATAATAATTTTTATTATATAATTTTTTTAGATTTTTGATTTTTGAAAAAAAAAAATTGGAACCTAATACTCCTTTTTATAATATTTTATTTTTTTTAGTATTTTTCATAATATATAAAATTAATATATTTAATCGAAACAAATAAAATTTTAATTGAAACAATTAAAATAATATATAAAGTAATATATTATATTATATTAACATTATATTGTACAATACAATATCTTTTTCTTTTTTTAAGTATTTTGTGTTTTAAAATATACTCAAATAGGATAATATTAAAAAAAAATAAATAATATAAAACAATAAAGTTACATAACTAATAATAATGACTAATAATAATAATAATAATGAATAATAATGGTTTATTATATATATATTTTTATTTATTTATTATTTATTTATATAAAAGAATAAATTTAATAATTAATACTTAATCCAAGTATATAAAAATAATTAATTAATTAATTATTATTAACATAAAAAAGAATGTTTAACTTTACATAGAATTACTTAACATTATTAATATTTATAAAATTCAGTTAAAAAAAAGTCATGAGTATAACGTACAAAAAAAGGAAAGAAAAAAAAAAGGAAAAAAAAATTTTTTTTTCAATTAAAATATTTTCTACATGAACCACATGTGATCATGTGATATTTTATCATATTTTTAACAAAAATTAATTTAAATCTTGAACCAAAAGGGGTTTAATAAATAATAATAAAATCTTTTTCTAAATTAAATTAAATTAAATTAAATAATATTAATATTTTAAAAAAAAAAAAGTCTAGAATTTTTTTTTTTTTTTTTTTTTTTTTGATATTTAAAAAAAATGATATATTATTATTATTATTATTATTATTTGTAAGATGTATTAAATATTTAAAATTTATGGTTTAATTGAAATTGATTTCTTTTTGAAATTTTTTTATATTAAGATAAAAAAAAATTATAAATTAAAATTTATAATTCATAATTTATAATATATTTTCCAATTTATTTGTGGAAAAATAAAAAAAATAAAAAATAAAAAAAAAAAAAGAATTAACAATAATATAATAAATATTTTTTAGTTAAGGATAAAAGATAAATAAATAAATAAATAAATTAAAATAAATAAATAAATAAATAAATAAATAAATAAATAAATAAATAATAAAAAAATAAAATAAATAAATAATAAAAAAATAAAATAAATAAATAAATATATAAATAAATAAATAAATTATTAAGAAATAAATAAATAAATAAATAAATAAATAAATAAATAAATAAATTATATTAATTAAAACATATAATTTTTTTCAGTCACAATTTCATTACCATTAAAAAAGGAAAGTGATTAATTAATTTGATTTGAGTTTATCTAAAGACTATTAATATTTAGATAGATTTTATTAATAATTATAAAAAAATATCAGTTATATAATAAGCTTAAAAAAAAAAAAAAAACAACTCAATCTCAATTACTATACTTTTTTTTTTCTTTTAAAAAAATTTTTTTTAATATTTTTATTTATTTATATATTTATATATATTTATATATATTTATATATATTTATTTATGTTTTTATTTTTAAAAATATTAATAATAAAATCAATTATTAATATATTATTATAAAAATAACAACAATTATTATTATTATTATTATTTTTTAATTATTTTAATTTAAAAGATATACTAATAATAAACTAACAGTTATTAACATAGTAGTTCCTAATTTTTTAATAGTTAATGAAGTACCACTTGTTGAACCATGAGCTTTAACACATTTTTCACCTAATAAAAGTTCATCAACGGTTGATTTCATTTCTAAATTTGCTTCTGAATCAGTTAAAGATTTTGCTAAACTTTCAGAACATTTTTTAGATTTACATGTTTTTTCTATTATTTCCATTAATTGTTCGCTATTTGGAAGATTTTCTAATACCATATCTTTTTTCATGGTTTCTCTCATAAAAGTTGTAAAAGGACATTCTTTTCCTTCTTCATCATATTCACACAACATTTTAAGAATAGCATATCCAGATTTAAGTTCTTCATTTATTATTTTAAGTTTTTCTGGAGGAATATCTTTACATCCTTCAAGTTCACTTATACCATTGTTATAAATGGCTTCACATTTTTTATCACTTAATGGTTTACATATTTCATCATAATTAAAATTTTTTGGATCATCTTGTTCTTTCATTTCACAATTTAAATTTTTAATACTTGTTTGACATTGTAATTGTGTAACAGTATCTATAACTTGATCATTTTCTATACCTTGAGCATTTGTTATATTTTGATTATTTTCTATATCTTGATTATCTTTTATAAAAAGAATATTATTATTTCTTAATGCATTTGGAATACTACTACTAAAATCAACAATATCTTTAAGATTTAATGATAAAGCTGAACTAACTGATAATAAAATTAATAAATTGAAAGTAGAGAATTTCATTATTGTAAAAAATAAATATATATATATTTTTTTAAATTATTTTTGTATGTGTTTTGCTTTTTTTTATTCGTTTTGTTTTTTTTATTCGTTTTGTTTTTTTATTCGTTTTGTTTTTTTATTCGTTTTGTTTTTTTTATTCGTTTTGTTTTTATTCGTTTTGTTTTTTTATTTTTTTTTTTTGTAATAGATATATTATATTTTATAATATATTTTATTTTTTTATATTTTTATTTTTTTTTTGTTCTTTATGTTTTTTTTTGAAGAAAAAAAAAAAAAGAATTCTTTTTTGCCTTTTATATATCAATTTAATTATTCAAAATTTGGATTGTTTTTTTATTATGGATTATTTTTAAACTATTTTAAATAACGAGTAATAAATAATAAATGAATAATTAAAATTTTTATACAGCTATATATAATATAATATAATATAATATATAATTAATTAAACAAAAAGTATTATTTATATAAAAAAAAAACTTAATTATATATAAACTATTAAAAACTTAATTATATATAAACTATTAATTATTGTCATCGCTTCGTTTCCAGTATGTCATCATTTTTTTATTTAATTAAAAATTGTCATTAATTATAGAATTTTGGAATTTTCCAATGAATAATAAATTAATTAATATTAATTTGATTTTTAATTAATATTACTTAAAGTTTATTTATTTTACTTTTGGCTATTATTATATCTATAGAATTAAAAATATATAAAAATAAAATAAAATAAAAAAATTGATGCAAATAAAACTTTTAAAATAGCCAAAAGTAAAATCAATAAAATTATAATGATATAAAACGAATATAAAAACTTAATTTAATAATATAATTTAATAAATTGTAAATGTATAAATTAATGTATTCTTCATAGATTTTATATTATTTTATATTAAATGTAAATTATTATATTTTATTGTTCAATCATTATTAAGTATTTATATAAACAAATAAACTTTATTGTAAGTAAATAGTATAAAAGTTAGGAAATAGTTTAGTTATATTAACCCTCATCTAGGAATATCTATAGTTAGATAGTTGAGATGTAGAGAGATATTCTTACGATCATTAATTAGAATATGTAAACAAAAGAATAATAAATAAAGTGTACTCAAGTTCCTTAATAAATAAACTGTGTTGTATCAATAATATAATAAAATAAATAAACTTTAAGTAATATTAATTAAAAATCAAATTAATATTAATTAATTTATTATTCATTGGAAAATTCCAAAATTCTATAATTAATGACAATTTTTAATTAAATATTGGAAACGAAGCGATGACAATAATTAATAGTTTATATATAATTAATTTTTTTATTTTATTTTATTTTATTTTATTTTATTTTATTTTATTTTATTTTATTTTATTTTATTTTATTTTATTTTATTTTATTTTATTTTATTTTATTTTATTTTATTTTATTTTATTTTATTTTATTTTATTTTATTTTATTTTATTTTATTTTATTTTATTTTATTATATTTTATTTTATTTTATTTTATTTTATTTTTATATATTTTTAATTCTATAGATATAATAATAATTTTGAAATATAAAAAAATCATTATAATAAATAACTAATAACTAATATTAGTTATTAGTTATTATTGATTATATATTTAAATACAATACAATACAATGCAATTGACTTTTTAAGTAAAAAAAAAAAAAAATAATCGATATAAAATATAACATAACTTTGTAACATTTTCAATAAACATAAATTAAATATTTCGTAAAGGAAATAAATTTAATTTATGTTTCATGTACATTTTCATTATTAAAAATTTAGTAAACAAAATATATATATATATATATATATATATTTTTTTTTTATTTTTACTATAATTATAAAACTTCCAAAAAACGACATGTTCAATTAAAAAAATTTTTCTATTTTTTTTTTTATTATTTATTGATTGTATAATTAATAATGTTGTATTTCTATTATTCTTTTATTATCTTTTTAATAAATATTTGTTCCATGTTTTATATTTTATATAAATAAGTACTACAATATTATAATTATTAAAATGACATAATTCCATTAATAAAGTCTTTATCATCATTTTCTTTTTTTTATTCGTATCAAATCTTAATTGAAGTAATAAATCTGATAAATCTAATTTGTCAAAATATTCATTAATAATAAAAATATTTATTTGTGAATAATTTTCATTATTTTTATATATAAGGGGTTTTCACGTTTTCACTATAATCAAATAATTTTAATAGTATTACATATTTACTCATTTTATATCCTAAAAAAAAAAAAAAAAAATACAGATTTGTTTTTATTATTTAACTAAACTTATATCATTATCATATTTAATTAATATTGGTATAAAATTTATTATTTTTTTAAATTATAACAACATTCTATTAATGGTGTATTAATTCTATTATTTTTTTTTATTCACTTCCAATCTTTGTATCATCTATATAATAATTAATTAAAATTATAATCACTGTTTTCTATATTAAAATTAATATATTTATATTTATTCAAAAAGAATTTTTTTTTTTTAAAGTTTTCTTTTAAAATTGATATTTTATTTTTACGATATTAAAGTATATTTTTGATAAAAATATTATCATGCTCCAATAATATATTAAGAACAGTTTTTAAATTTCGAAATTTCGAATTATTCAGTTAAAAATAAATAAAAATGTAATATATAATAGAATTAACACTTCATAATAATAAAAATAATTTTTCAAATAATTAATCATTCACTTATTTTGTATATTATTTATTTAAACAGATTAATTAAAAATTGATTAGGAATTATGAATGTAATGTGTTTTAATAGAAATTAGAAATATTGAATGAAAGAAGAAATAATAGCATAAATAAATAATAAGATAAATTAAACAAATAAAACAAATAATGAGTTTAAAAAAATATATATATATAATTTTTTCAGTCACTTACAATTTCATTATCATTAAAAAAGGAAAATTATTAACTAATTTGATTCAAGTTTATTTAAAGACTATTAATATATAGATAGATTTTATTAATAATTATAAAAAAAATATCAGTTATATAATAAGCTTAAAAAAAAAAAAAAAAACAACTTATAATTAATTTTTTATTTTTTAATTCTTTTATTTTTTAATTCTTTTTTTTTTTTTATTTATTTTTTATTTATTTATTTTTTATTTATCTATTTTAGTAATTAATTGATATTGATGGATTAATTTTTTATTAATATTAATAATAAAATCAATTTATTATTTCTATTATTATAAAAAAAAAAAACAACTCAATTTCAATTACTATTTTTTTTTTTTTCTTTTAAAAAATTTTTTTCAATATTTTTATTTATTTATTTATATATTTATATATATTTATAAATATTTATATATATTTATTTATGTTTTTATTTTTAAAAATATTAATAATAAAATCAATTATTAAGATATTATTATAAAAATAATAACAATAATTATTAATATTATTATTATTATTATTATTATTATTAATATTATTATTATTATTATTATTATTATTATTATTATTATTATTATTATTATTTATTTATTTTTTTTTTAATTTAAAAGATATAATAATAATAAACTAACAGTTATTAACATAGTAGTTCCTAATTTTTTTATAGTTAATAAAGTACCACTTGTTGAAGCATGAACTTTAACACATTCTTCACTTAATAAAAAATCATCAGCGGTTGTATTTTTTTCTAAATCTACTTCTATATCAGTTATATATTGTGCTAAACTTTCAGAACATTTCTTAGATTTACATGAATTTTCTATTACTTCTTTATTTGGAAGAATTTCTAATGCCATATTTTCTTCCCTGGTTTCTCTCATATAAGTTGTAAAAGGACATTCTTTTCCTTCTTCATCATATTCACACAACATTTTAAGAATAGCATATCCAGCTTTAAGTTTTATATTTATAAGTTTAAGTATTTCTGGAGAAATATCTTTACATCCTTCAAGTTCACTTATACCATAGTAAAAAACCTCACATTTTTTATTATTTAATAGTTTACATACTTCATCATAATTTTTTTGATCTTCTTTTTTCACTTTACAATTTAAATTTTCCATACTTATTCCACATTGCATTCGTGCAACAGTATCTTCTGTAACTTGATCATCTTCTATACCTTGAGAATTTGTTATATTTTGATTATTTTCTATACTTTGATTATCTTTTATAAAAAAAATATTATTATTTCTTAATGCATTTGGAATACTACTATTATCACCAACAATATCTTTAAGATTTAATGATAAAGCTGAGCTAACTGATAATAAAATTAATAAATTGAAAATAGAGAATTTCATTATTGTAAAATATATATATATATATATTTTATTTTAAATTATATTTTTATTCGTTTTGTTTTTTATTCTTTTTTTTTTTTTTTTTTTTTTTTTTAGTTTTTAGTTTTTTGTTTCTTTTAATAGATATATTATATTATTATAAGATATTTTATATTTATATTTTTTTTTTTTTTTGTTCTTTATGTTTTTTTATTTAAAGAAAAAAAATTCTTTTTTACCTTTTATATATCTATTTAATTATTCAAAATTTGGATATTGTTTTTTTATTATGGATTACTTTTAAACATTTTTAATTTAATGAGTAATAATTAATTTTAAACATTAGTAAATAATAAATGAATAATAAAATTTTATATACCGCTATATATAATATAATATATAATTAATTTTTTGGATGTTAAACAAAAATAAAAAGTATTATTTATACAGAAAAAAAAAAAAAATTAATTATATATAAACTATTAATTACTGTCCTCATTAAGTCTTCATTTTTTTTAATTAATATTACTTAAAGTTTATTTATTTTATTATATTATTATTTTATTGATTTTACTTTTGTCTATTAAAAGTTTTATTTGCATTAATTTTTTATTTTATTTTATTTTATTTTATTTTATTTTATTTTATTTTTGATATATAAAAAAATCATTATTATAAATAACTAATAACTAATATTAGTTATTAGTTATTATTGATTATATATTTAAATACAATACAATACAATAGATTATTTAAGTAAAAAAAAAAAAAATCGATATAAAATATAACATAACTTTGTAGCATTTTCAATAAACATAAATTAAATATTTCGTAAAGGAAATAAATTTAATTTATGTTTCATATACATTTTCTTTAAAATTTAGTAAATAAAATATATATGCATATATATATATTTTTATAACTTGCTGCTTTATTAATTCTTATTATAATAAATGTTTGGAAGGTCAACATATATTCAAGGTCAATATTTTTATCTAGCCATGGTGATAAATTAAATGATTTAGATATAAAATTCAAATGTAAAATATAATATGATTATTTCAAGGGCATCAAATTCCAAAATGGTTAAGGCATGAAATTAAATTCTGATACATTCATATATTTCAAGTTTACATCAATAAAAATATGTTTTTTTTACATTATTAAAATTTAAATCAAAATATTCAATTAAACTATATATATATTTATATAATTAATTTTTATTTTTATGGCTATAATTAAATAATTAAATAAAACTTCCAAAGAACGGCATGTTCAATTAAAAATTTTTTCTATTTTTTTTTATTATTTATTGATTGATTGATTGTATAATTAATAATGTTGTATTTTTATTATTCTATTATTATCTTTTAAATAAATAATTGATCCATATTTCATATAAATAGATACTACAATATTATAATTATTATTAAAATGACATAATTCCATTAATAAAGTTTTTATTTATCATTATTTTCTTTTTTTTTTTTTATCCATATCAAATCTTAATTGAAGTAATAAATTTGATAAATCTAATTTGTCAAATTTATTTTTAATTAAGTAAATAAAGTTTCATAAAAGGATAAAAAAAACGTGGTAATTTAATCTAAACTTTGATTAAAAAAAAAATCAACTTAAAATCATTATCTTTTTATTAAAATCAATATTATTCATTTCTATTCAACTAAGAATGAATTATCCATAATTTAAGTTATATCAAAATGTTAATGACAAAATAAAACAATATATAATATAATATATATATATATATATTATTTATATATATATTTATATATTTATGGATTTCTATTAATAAACATAATATTCTTGATTTTAAAAAATATATACTATGAAAATAAATGATTTTAAAAATTTGAAAACTCAGTCTAGTAATTTTACAACAATATAATGACTTAATAATTCGAAAAGTTTTTAAAAATTAAAATTTAATTCAGACAAATACAGCTACAAAAATATAACGAACATGTAAAAATACTGAAATGATATTTTAATCTGTCTAATTTCTAATCTAATGATGAAACACTAAAAGATATAAAATATTAAAAAATATAATAATTTTTATATCTAATAAAAAAAAAATAACATTTAAATATAATAAATTTAATAAATAATAGTATTTATTTATTTATTTAATTTATTTAATTTATTTATTATATTACTATATATATAAATTGCTTCAATCCTAAAAAAATATTATTAAAAAAAGAAATATATATATATAAATTACTCTCAATCCTAAAAAATATATATATAATTAAAAAAAAGAAATATTAATTTTTTCTTTTTTAATGAAAAAAAAAAAAAAAAAAAAAAAAAAACTTTTAATTAATTTTTTATTTATTTTAGTAATTAATT
>MCFG01000360.1:57500-70302 GCA_002104895.1 Anaeromyces robustus
ATTAAAAATCAAAAAAAGTTAATTATATTTAAAATATTGGACAATATTTATTTTTTTTATTGATTTACTTAATATATTATATATTTATTCATTCATTTATTTAATATTAAATAAATAATAAAATAAGTATATTAATAAAATAGAAATAAATATATTTCTGTATATAAGAATAATAGATTTAATTCATACATAGGAATAGTGTTAAGATATACTAATATTAATTGATATTAAGAAATAAAATTTAATTTATTAATTATTAATATTTATATTTATAGAACTAAGGGTATTGACACCAAAATGGATACAATCACGGGAAATATCACATGATAAGTCTATAAAAAAATGAAATGAAAAAATAATAGGGAGTATTCCGACATAATTTATGTTTGATGGTTTATTAATGTATTACAATGTGGCTTATAAAAATAATATATTTTATTAATTCCAATATCCATTATTATATTAATAATATTTGAATTGTATTAATTAGAAATATTTAATATTATTATAAATTTTATTTTATTATTTTATTAGTATTAAAATATTTAGTAATAAAATATAGAATATTATATATTTTTTATTTTATTCTTTTAATAGTATAAAAATCCTTTAAATAAAAATATATGTTTAAAAAGTGGCATATTATATATTTTTGTATACATTTTACAGAAATTTATGTCGATCATACATAAATTATGTCGAAATGCACCACATCCAAAATAATCTTTATATTAAAAATAGAATTGTAAATATAATTTAATCCATTATATTAAATAAAATTATTTAATATAAATAAATAATTTTTATATAATAGTAAATCTCAAAATAAACAATAACCTAACCTTTATCATAAGTTATTCTATATTTAATAACAATATAAAATAAATATGTTACATTTATTTATTAATTTATTTATTTATTTATTTATTAGTTTATTATTAATTATTATTATCTAATAATTATAATTATTAATCTATTATATTATCATATTATTAATAATATAATAATTATTTACTTATTATATTATTATATTAATAATAATTATAATGCTATATTTCATTTAATAATGTATATCTTTAATATATAATACTATAATGAAGTTATCATAACATGTTTTATAATGAAATAATTATTTTATTTCTTTTATTACTGTTATTTTTTTTTCTTTTCAGGTAACATTCTGAAAAATACTGAAAGTAGAAAAAAAAAAAAAAAAAAAAAAAAAAAAAGAAATACAAAATGAATTTCTTTTTTTTTTAAAAAATAATTAATGATTAATTTTTTTAAATTATCTTTCAATTATTAATATATTATTTAATATAATATTAAATATATTTAAATTTAATATTATATAATAAAGTATATTCAATATTAATTAAAAGAAAATATATTGAATGGATTTTCTGTATTTTTAATAATTTAATTTTATAATACACTTTAATATATTAATATATATTATATAATATATATATAATATAATTATTTAAATTAATTTTTTTTTTTTTAATATTTCTTATTAATATTAAAAATATTTTTATTCTCTCCATTTACCAACAGATGAGTAAAAACAAAAAAAAAGATTTTTTTTTTAAATGTTTGAATTTTCTATTCGTACGTAATTGATTGTTTGTATGTAATAGTACGTAGTAGTATGTATTTATGTATGTATGTATGTAGTGTTTCTTTTTTTTTTTTTTTATAATAATTTAAAAAAAAAAAATTATTTTTCCATTTTAAGTTATTTCTTTTTTTTTTTCATTGTTTTAGTTGTTGTATTCTATTCGATGTGAATGTGAGTAAATGCATTATTGTTATAAATAAATATAAATGTAATGTAAAAATTAAATAATAATTGACCATTAAAATTACCTAGATCGATAAGTCACAATTAGGTATATTTATTTAATAATTATTACTTAATAATTATTACATTAATTATAATTGTTATATTATTTATAATTGTTATATTATTATAATCATAATAAACATATATTTTACTTAATTTAATCTACTAGATAAAATTTATAAAAGAAAGATAAATTAATGTTTTAATAACTTTTATTATTATTATTTCTATAATTATTAAAATTTTTTATTTTGTATTTATTTATTTAATTTTTTTTTTACAATTGGTAATCTTTATAATTTTTTTTTGTTTTAATGGTAACTTTATTATACTTTGTTAATTAAAGTAAAGAAGAAAAAAAAAGGCTTACAAGTCCCTATTTTATATTAAGGAAAAAGATTTTCATAATATTTATTCTTTTGTTCATAATTAATTTATTAATTAATTTATTTATGAACAGAAGAAAAAATGTATAAAAAAATATTTTTTATATTAATGAATATATTAATAATAAATTTCAATATATAATATTAAGTAAATAATATAATATACAATATTTTATAATAGCAAAAGTTAAAACATAATAATAGAATCATTTAATTTAATATATAATAAAAATTGGTAAATATTATATAATATTTTCCAATTTTTATGTAATATATTGTACTAATTTTTCTAAATTATTTTTTTATTTATATTAAGAAATTATATCTTATTAATTAATTGATAAAAAAAAAAAATTATTAATATTATTTAGGTAATGAATATAATAATTATAATAGAAAATATGAATATTAAATTTTTTTATTCATTTTATTCATTATATATTATTAAATAATTCATTTAATATAATATATTATATGGTATAAATTATCTTACCGTTTTAAATGTATTTATTAATATATTTAATTAAATGGTACCGAAGAATTATGAAGATTAATATAAATAAAAAAATTTTTTTTTTTCATTTCATTTCTTTTTTCTATTATTATAAATGAATAAAAAAAAATAAAGTTATTAAAGAAGGTTTTATATTTTATATTATAATAATATATTATAAATATAATGAGTCTGGATAATAAGAAAATTATAGTTTTATGTAATAAATTATATATATATATTAATATAATAATAATTATTATTATAATATATACTATATATATATTTTTATAAAATATATTGTGTAATATATAAATGTAAATAATATTATATAAATGTAAATAATATTATATAACAATATATTTATTTCATATATTTTAATATATAATATTATATTATTTTTTTATATAAATGATATAAATATGCAATGTCTTTTATTTTTGTTGTAAATTTCTTTTTATGAATTCTTTTTTTTTTTTTAAATAATATAATTCATATGCAGTTTATTATAACTCTATAGTTTACAATTATAATATTTTTTTTTCAAAACAATATTTTTTTTTTCCAGTTAGTAAAAATAACAAAAAATAATAACTATCCATGAAAATTTAAAATAAATATTAAATTTATTATTATATATTATATAGAGTTTAAATTTTATAATTATTAATACCGGAAAAAGAGAATTTAAAATTAAATATATTTATATTTGGTAGTTTTTTTATTTTATATTATTTATTTATATTTATATATAATAGATATAATAATAATATATTTTGTTAAATATGTGTAATGTAATGAAAGATATATTTACTAAGCATATTTTTCTTATATAAGTTGACTAATTAATTTATTTAATTCTTATTATGTATAATTTAATTTTTGTTATTATATTATAATATATGTTTAATTCATTTAAAATTATTCGATTCGTTATAAAATAAATTAAATCTTTTCTTTTTTTATATTTTAAAAAAAATTTTTATTATTATTATATTTCATTATATATTAAAATATATATTAGAAATATAATAATATAAATACAATATATGTAATATAAATTATATTATTATATATAGAATAAAAATAGTTTTATGTATTTATAATTTATTTTGATATATATTATCCATAAAATAAAAAGAAACATCAATAAAAAAAAAAAAAAGTAAATTGAAAATAAATTTAATTAATTAATTAATTAGATTATTTATTTATTTATTTATTTATTTATATTTATTATTCGGTTTGTTCTGTTTAGTATTACATATACTATAATATATTTTAATAAATGATAAATTATTTTAATATGAAATTAAATATATTATTGTATATTATAGATATATAAAAACTAGTTTATTATAAACAGTTAATATATATAACAGTGTATATAACAATGTATATAACAATGTATAATAGAAAAAAAGAAATAATAATATAAATTTTATAAAATAAAATGTTATAAAAGGAAACATTATCGCTTTATTGTAAATATTTTTTTTACTTTTTTACAACTTTTTTATTTTAATTTTATATATTTATATAAAAAAGTCTTACATTATTATATATATATATTTTTTTTAATTTAATAAATTAAGATAAAATATATATATATATATAGTTATAAGAAAAAAAAAAAAAAGGAAAAGGAAAATATGTATATTAAAGGAAAAAGGAATAATATTTATATGTGTTAATTTTTTTTTTTTTATAACTTTTTAAGACATTTCATTTTTATTACTATTTATTTATATAAATAAATTTAAAATTGTATTAAAGTTTTATTACTTATTCAAATATTTTAAGAATTTTAAAAATGTATTAAAGTTTTTATTTATTCAAATTCTTAAAGGCATAAAAAATTGTATTCAAATTTTATTTATTCAAATCTTAAAAATATTAATTCAATTATAATATTATTATTTATATCAGTTTATTCATATATTAATATCAATGTATATATAATCTATTTATATTTTATCAGTGGAAAAAAAAAATTATAAAGATAGAAACAAATACAATATTTAAAATAATTATTATTTATACAAAATAATATATATTTAAAAATTTACAAACTTTATATAATATATTTATTTCTCGCAATTTATATATATATTTAATATTAAATTTATAAATTAATAATAATAATCCATTTATTAAATATTTTAATTATAATAACAAAAAAAAAATAAACAAAGAAAAGAAATTTAAGTCAATATGATTTCACAACGTTTTATATATTTATTTTTCTTAATATTCAGTGTATTTATATCAAATAGTATTGCAGGTAATGATAAATGTGGACCAGACAATAATGGAGCATCTTGTGAAGAAAATTATTGCTGTGTAGATGGTGTATGTGAAAGTAAAACCATATCTAGTGTAACTTCTAATGCTAATATTGTATTAGCAATAGAAAATTCTTCAAGTATGAAAGGTAAAAATTCACAAATAAATAAAGCCATTTCTAATATAGCTAAACAATTACCTGATGGTGTTGAAATTGGTTACACTACATTTTCTTCCTCTGCAACTGATGTTAAAGTTATCACTAATGATAATATACCAACCATTTCAACTAGTAGTACTAAAGATGCAAATTTTGCATCTGGTTTAGAAAAAGCTCAAAGTTATTTATCTGGTTTAGATAATGGTAAAGAAAATATTATTATTTTATTTAGTGATGGTACACCAACTGTTAGTAGTAATAAATCTAAAGATTTCTATGATAGTGTTACAAATGCACTTAATACAGCAACATCAATTAAAGATAAAGGAACTACAATCTATACTATTAATGTTAATTCATCTGCTAAACAAAGTGATGCTGTTGATGATTCTATTGATACTGATAATGATAAGGAATCTAATCCTATTTTACAATTAATTTCAAGTAATTATAAAGATGTTAGTGCTACCACTGAAAAAGAAAAAGTTCTTTTTGGTATTTTTTTATTTACTTATTCTACAAAAGTTGATGATTATTCTAAAGAAGCATCATCTTATTACAGTGTAGGTTCCAGTAGTGGTGATTATACTAGTTTATTCACTAATATTATTGATAAAGTTTTAGGTGAATCTGAGGAAAAAGATAATGAAAAATGTTATACTAATAAAGGATGTGATTCAAATTATGGTTTTTGTTTTGATAAAATTACTACTACAACTACAACTACAACTACTTCAATATCAACAACCACAACTACTTCTTCAACAAGTAAAGAAGAAGAAGAAGAAGAAACTGAAACACCAGCTATTGTCAGTCCTACTACTACTACTACTACTACTACCACATCTTCTACCTCATCAACTACTTCTTCAACAAGTAAAGAAGAAGAAGAAGAAGAAACCGAAACATCAGCTATTGTAAATCCTACTACTACTACTACTACTACTACTTCACAAATTCCTTCTCCAGTAAATAAAGATGAAGATGAAGAAATTGAAACTGATTCACCAGATAAAACTGAACTAGTCGATGATGAAGTAGAAGATAAAAAAGTAAAAAAAAATGATGAAGAAAGTACACCTACTGAAGAAGAAGAAGAAGAAGAAGAATTAGATGATGATGATGATGAAAATAATACACCTATTCAAAATGAAAATGAAGAAGAAGAAAATGAAAATAGTACACCTACTCAAAATGAAGAAGAAGAAGAAGAAGAAGAAAAAGAAAAAGAAAAAGAAAATAACACACCTATTCCAAATGAAGAAGAAAATGAAAATAGTACACCTACTCAAAATGAAGAAGAAGAAGAAGATGATGATAATGAAAATAGTACACCTACTCAAAATGAAGAAGAAGAAGAAGAAAAAGATAATGATGAAAATAGTACACCTACTCAAAATGAAGAAGAAGATGATGATGAAAATAGTACACCTACTCAAAATGAAGAAGAAGAAGAAGATGAAAATAGTACACCTACTCAAAATGAAGAAGAAGATGATGAAAATAGTACACCTACTCAAAATGAAGAAGAAGAAGATGATGAAAATAGTACACCTACTCAAAATGAAGAAGAAGAAGAAAGTAGCACACCTACTCAAAATGAAGAAGAAGAAGAAAGTAGCACACCTACTCAAAATGAAGAAGAAGATGATGATGAAAATAGTACACCTACTCAAAATGAAGAAGAAGAAGAAAGTAGCACACCTACTCAAAATGAAGAAGAAGAAGAAAGTAGTACACCTACTCAAAATGAATGTAGCACACCTACTCAAAATGAAGAAGTAGAAGAAGAAAGTAGCACAACTACTCAAAATGAAGAAGAAAGTAGCACACCTACTGAAGATACAGAGTTATTAGTTTGTGAAGGTAGAGAACCTGTTGATTATCGAAATATAACTATATGTCATGAAGAAACTCAATATGATAGAGAAATAAATGCTGATATTGTATTTGTTATTGATGAAAGTATATCTATGTGTCAATATTCTACTCCATTGAAAAATGGATTAAATAGTTTTGTAGATGAATTACAAAAAGTTAATGCTAACACAAGATTTGCTATTGTAGGTTATGGTGGTCAGCCACGTCTTCATACCGGTTTTACAGATAATATAAATACCGTAAAAACTGCATTTAATAATATTAAATGTAATAAAGGTGGTCAAGAAGCTGGTTTGGAAGCTCTGAGAATGTTTGTTAATAAATCTAATAAATTTATTAATAATGTACCATCTGGTGGTTCCACATCTCTGGATTTTAGATCAGATAGTTCAAAAATTATTATTCTTTTAACTGATGAAGATTCTGACCTTCCAGTTCTTGAAGAAAATAGAAATGCTAAACAAATAGAAAATACTAAAAATCCTACTAACATTAGAATTAGAAATTTATATAATAAAAACCTTTCTAATGATTTAATTGATAAACTTATGGGTTATCCATATTCATATACAACAACCTATAGAAGTACCTATTATTTTGAGCCAACATTTTATAATGCAATATTATCTAAAGAAAATAGTGTAACAAATTTCTATCGTAAATCTACTAATTTAGTATTAGGTCAAGCTTATCAAATGGAAGTTGATGAAACAGCACAATTATTAATCAATAATAATATTCAATTATTTATGTTAGTTAATGACAATCCTTATGGTACTGATGGTGGTAAAGAAAGTGCACAATCCCAATTTGATGAACATAATGCCTATAGAGTTAATAGAGGAATTACTGAAAAAGATGATTCTTCTACTATTACCGCACAATATGGTAATCCAGCATTAGATAGTTTAACATCAAGTAGTTATGATAAGGATGAAGTTTTGAGTCAATTAGAACAAAGAGGACAAGAAAAAAGTTTACAAGGTCAAATATTAAGTAATCAAGGTATAGCTCGTGCTTTTAATATTCATGATTTTACTGGTAGTAATGGTGCTGCTATGGTTGAAAACTTTTATAAAATTGTTTCTAAAATGATTAATGTATGTGAAATTGTTCAAGAACCAATATGTCCAGAACCAGATACTACCACTGACATACCAGAACCAGATACTACCACTGATATACCAGAACCAAATACAACTACTGATATACCAGAACCAAATACAACTACTACAGAACCAGATACTACCACTGATATACCAGAACCAAATACAACTACTACAGAACCAGATACTACCACTGATATACCAGAACAAAATACAACTACTACAGAACCAGATACTACCACTGATATACCAGAAACAGATACAACTACTACAGAACCAGATACTACCACTGATATACCAGAAACAGATACAACTACTACAGAACCAGATACAACTACTTTACCAAAGAGTTTTTCATCTTCATTTGAATCATCTTCAACAGAAACAAGTACTATTATTTCAACTGAGACTTCAACTGAAATAACAACTTCTTCTACTACAGAAGAAACAACCAGTACTTCTACTACAGAAGAAACAACCAGAACTTCTACAGAAGAAACAACCAGTACTTCTACTACAGAAGAAACAACCAGTACTTCTACAGAAGAAACAACAACTTCTTCTACTACTGAAGAAACAACCAGTACTTCTACTACTGAAGAAATAACCAGTACTTCTACAGAAGAAACAACAACTTCTTCTACTACAGAAGAAACAACAACTTCTTCTACTACAGAAGAAACAACCAGTACTTCTACTGAAGAAACAACCAGTACTTCTACTACAGAAGAAACAACCAGTACTTCTACAGAAGAAACAACCAGTACTTCTACAGAAGAAACAACCAGTACTTCTACTACAGAAGAAACAACCAGTACTTCTACAGAAGAAACAACCAGTACTTCTACTACAGAAGAAACAACCAGTACTTCTACTACTGAAGAAACAACAACTTCTTCTACTACTGAAGAAACAACCAGTACTTCTACAGAAGAAACAACACCTTCTTCTACTACAGAAGAAACAACCAGTACTTCTACTACAGAAGAAACAACCAGTACTTCTACTACAGAAGAAACAACCAGTACTTCTACTACAGAAGAAACAACCAGTACTTCTACTACTGAAGAAACAACCAGTACTTCTACTACTGAAGAAACAACCAGTACTTCTACAGAAGAAACAACAACTTCTTCTACTACTGAAGAAACAACCAGTACTTCTACTACTGAAGAAACAACCAGTACTTCTACTACTGAAGAAACAACCAGTACTTCTACAGAAGAAACAACAACTTCTTCTACTACTGAAGAAACAACCAGTACTTCTACAGAAGAAACAACAACTTCTTCTACTACTGAAGAAACAACCAGTACTTCTACTACTGAAGAAACAACTGATACTACTACTTTACCAAAGAGTTTTTCATCTTCATTTGAATCATCTTCAACAGAAACAAGTACTATTATTTCAACTGAGACTTCAACTGAAATAACAACTTCTTCTACTACAGAAGAAACAACCAGTACTTCTACAGAAGAAACAACAACTTCTTCTACTACTGAAGAAACAACTGATACTACTACTTTACCAAAGAGTTTTTCATCTACATTTGAATCATCTTCAACGGAAACAAGTACTATTATTTCAACTGAGACTTCAACTGAAATAACAACTTCTTCTACTACAGAAGAAACAACCAGTACTTCTACTACTGAAGAAACAACCAGTACTTCTACTACAGAAGAAACAACCAGTACTTCTACAGAAGAAACAACCAGTACTTCTACTACAGAAGAAACAACCAGTACTTCTACAGAAGAAACAACAACTTCTTCTACTACTGAAGAAACAACCAGTACTTCTACAGAAGAAACAACAACTTCTTCTACTACTGAAGAAACAACCAGTACTTCTACTACTGAAGAAACAACTGATACTACTACTTTACCAAAGAGTTTTTCATCTTCATTTGAATCATCTTCAACAGAAACAAGTACTATTATTTCAACTGAGACTTCAACTGAAACAACAACTTCTTCTACTACTGAAGAAACAACCAGTACTTCTACTACTGAAGAAACAACTGATACTACTACTTTACCAAAGAGTTTTTCATCTACATTTGAATCATCTTCAACGGAAACAAGTACTATTATTTCAACTGAGACTTCAACTGAAATAACAACTTCTTCTACTACAGAAGAAACAACCAGTACTTCTACTACAGAAGAAACAACCAGTACTTCTACTACTGAAGTTTGTTCCACTTGTACTTCTACTACAGAAGAACCAACCAGTACTTCTACAGAAGAAACAACAACTTCTTCTACTACTGAAGAAACAACCAGTACTTCTACTACTGAAGAAATAACCAGTACTTCTACAGAAGAAACAACAACTTCTTCTACTACAGAAGAAACAACCAGTACTTCTACTACTGAAGAAACAACTGATACTACTACTTTACCAAAGAATTTTTCATCTTCATTTGAATCATCTTCAACAGAAACAAGTACTATTATTTCAACTGAGACTTCAACTGAAATAACAATTTCTTCTACTACAGAAGAAACAACCAGTACTTCTACTACTGAAGAAACAACTGATACTACTACTTTACCAAAGAATTTTTCATTTTCATTTGAATCATCTTCAACAGAAACAAGTACTATTATTTCAACTGAGACTTCAACTGAAATAACAACTTCTTCTACTACAGAAGAAACAACCAGTACTTCTACTACTGAAGAAACAACCAGTACTTCTACTACAGAAGAAACAACCAGTACTTCTACTACAGAAGAAACAACCAGTACTTCTACTACTGAAGAAACAACCAGTACTTCTACTACAGAAGAAACAACCAGTACTTCTACTACAGAAGAAACAACCAGTACTTCTACAGAAGAAACAACACCTTCTTCTACTACTGAAGAAACAACCAGTACTTCTACTACAGAAGAAACAACCAGTACTTCTACTACAGAAGAAACAACCAGTACTTCTACTACTGAAGTTTGTTCCACTTGTACTTCTACTACAGAAGAACCAACCAGTACTTCTACAGAAGAAACAACAACTTCTTCTACTACAGAAGAAACAACTGATACTACTACTTTACCAAAGAATTTTTTCATTTTCATTTGAATCATCTTCAACAGAAACAAGTACTATTATTTCAACTGAGACTTCAACTGAAATAACAACTTCTTCTACTACAGAAGAAACAACCAGTACTTCTACTACTGAAGAAACAACCAGTACTTCTACTACAGAAGAAACAACCAGTACTTCTACTACAGAAGAAACAACCAGTACTTCTACTACTGAAGAAACAACCAGTACTTCTACTACAGAAGAAACAAACAACTTCTTCTACTACTGAAGAAACAACCAGTACTTCTACAGAAGAAACAACACCTTCTTCTACTACTGAAGAAACAACCAGTACTTCTACTACAGAAGAAACAACCAGTACTTCTACTACAGAAGAAACAACCAGTACTTCTACTACTGAAGTTTGTTCCACTTGTACTTCTACTACAGAAGAACCAACCAGTACTTCTACAGAAGAAACAACAACTTCTTCTACTACAGAAGAAACAACTGATACTACTACTTTACCAAAGAGTTTTTCATCTTCATTTGAATCATCTTCAACGGAAACAAGTACTATTATTTCAACTGAGACTTCAACTGAAATAACAACTTCTTCTACTACAGAAGAAACAACCAGTACTTCTACTACAGAAGAAACAACCAGTACTTCTACTACTGAAGTTTGTTCCACTTGTACTTCTACTACAGAAGAACCAACCAGTACTTCTACTGAAGTTTGTTCCACTTGTACTTCTACTACAGAAGAACCAACCAGTACTTCTACAGAAGAAACAACAACTTCTTCTACTACAGAAGAAACAACTGATACTACTACTTTACCAAAGAGTTTTTCATCTTCATTTGAATCATCTTCAACAGAAACAAGTACTATTATTTCAACTGAGACTTCAACTGAAATAACAACTTCTTCTACTACAGAAGAAACAACCAGTACTTCTACTACAGAAGAAACAACCAGTACTTCTACTACTGAAGTTTGTTCCACTTGTACTTCTACTACAGAAGAACCAACCAGTACTTCTACAGAAGAAACAACAACTTCTTCTACTACAGAAGAAACAACTGATACTACTACTTTACCAAAGAGTTTTTCATCTTCATTTGAATCATCTTCAACGGAAACAAGTACTATTATTTCAACTGAGACTTCAACTGAAATAACAACTTCTTCTACTACAGAAGAAACAACCAGTACTTCTACTACTGAAGTTTGTTCCACTTGTACTTCTACTACAGAAGAACCAACCAGTACTTCTACTGAAGTTTGTTCCACTTGTACTTCTACTACAGAAGAACCAACCAGTACTTCTACAGAAGAAACAACAACTTCTTCTACTACAGAAGAAACAACTGATACTACTACTTTACCAAAGAGTTTTTCATCTTCATTTGAATCATCTTCAACAGAAACAAGTACTATTATTTCAACTGAGACTTTCAACTGAAATAACAACTTCTTCTACTACAGAAGAAACAACCAGTACTTCTACTACTGAAGTTTGTTCCACTTGTACTTCTACTACAGAAGAAACAACCAGTACTTCTTACTACTACTGAAGAAACAACCAGTACTTCTACTAC
>MCFG01000361.1:0-70286 GCA_002104895.1 Anaeromyces robustus
TATAAATAATTATATTCGAAATACAATTTCAATAAATAAAATGAGTAGTAGAGAAGGAAGAAGAATCCCCCTACCAATTATTGGTGGAAGTAATAAGAATGTAAAAGCATGGTACATTCTTATGAATAACTGGCTGAAGATGGAACAAATTACAGCGGAAGATGAAAGATTTCAATACATCTTAGCGGGAACTATAGAAGAAGCTACCCAAATCATCAGTGATAAGTTAGTGGAATATAATAAAACTTTGAGCTTAGAAGAATGCCGTGACATTCTGATTGAGAGATATCATTTAAATGAAGATGAACGATTCCGGGAATTAAAAACTACGTTGATAATGCCCAATGAAAGTATCAGAGAATTCAACGATAGATACCTGGATTTTTATTGTCAATTGTCCACTGAAACCAAAGCAAAATTATCAGTGTATTATTACGAAAATTCTATACGTAGTAGATCTGATATTTATGAAAAGGTAGCTTATGAAGAAGCCAAAACTATTGAAGCTGCCTGTAAAATCGCCGAGAAAGTTGAGAAAATAAAAATGGGAAGTCGTCCAATCCAAAAGGGTAGAAAGTTTAATAACAATAATAATAACATTCAAAATAATTATCCGGTTATAGGTGGATATAGAGCTAGTCAAAATTTCAATCAATTGAACAATAATTATAATCCGTTCCTAAATACCAATGTATCAAATAAAAATAAAAATTTAAATAATGAACTACAAAGAAACAATAATTTTAACAATAATTATAACAATTATAATAACATTAATAATAATTTAATGAATCAAATGAATAAAAAATTACCAAGAAACATCAATAATAGCTCTAATAATAACAATGGTGCGAATGGTATTGACGACATTACTAGGGGTTTGGAAAATTTACATATTAAGGTATGTTACTGGTATCATGAACCTGAACATATAATTAAATATTGCCCACAACTTAGATACCAACAAAACAATCCATCATTTACAAAAAACTAGATTATGGAAGAAGGCTAACTTCCAGTAATCAAAATGCCAACTATTATACTTATGATACCAATAATAGTGCTAATATTGGTATGAATAACATTTATAGCAATAATAATAATAATTCCTATAATTATGATGATACTTGTAATGATAATTTTAATTTATATAAAGAAAATATTTATAATGATAACTATAAGGATATATATAATGGAAATAATTATAGTAATCAGGAGGAATATGATAATAATATTTTAAATAATATGGTAAATGTAAATGGTAAATATGATAATAAAAGTTTTATGGAACTCTCATTGAACAATCATAATAATATTGAAGAAATCATAGCTGCTGCAAAAAGAGAAAGAGATGAGAAATATAATAACTTAGTAACTAATATTAACAAGAAATCAAAAAATTTTACAAATAATTATAACCAAAATGCTGATAATGACATACCAGGGGACCTTTTAAAGAATAATGCTAACAATTATAACTCAACCCAAGATAATAGCTTAAATAATAATACTAACTCTAGACCTGTTATTAAACCTACTAGAAGGGTAAAGAAAGATATAGTTGAAAAGGATAAAAAAATTGAGAGCAATAATGACGTACAAAAAGAAAGAGTAAATGTAAATAAAAATAAGAAAAATTCAAATCTAAAATCTAATCAAACAACAACTACAAATAAAAATTTTAATAATGATGCTATGGAAACTGGACATTTAGAAGAGAAAGATAAGAAAGTAAAGCCAATTCTACAAATGATGAAAAACCAGGAACAATACAATATTTGTGAAGATTTATTAAATATTCCAGCTAACATCACAATAGGACACCTTCTCAATATTTCAAAAATTTCCAAAGATGAATTAATTAAAGGGATGAAAAATGTAAAGAAAATTGATGACAGTATTGTAAATGTTTGTAATGATATGGATCCATTATGGCTACTAATTAGGCTCAGTTCTACCTGCTTCTATTATTATGTTGGTTGTCTCTGGTTCGAACCTTACTCTTTACCTTTCGGAATAATATTATTTATTTAATTAATAATAAATATATTCACTCAATTATTAGATAATAATTTACTTAAATTAATAATATGTATTCATTGAAATAAATTTATTTAAATATTAATTTATTATTCACTTAATTAATATAATAATTTATCTAGTTCTTAATATTATATTTATTTAATTAAAATAATAATTAAATAATTATATAATTCTTATTTTAAATAATTTGCCCAATCATGTAATAATTTAGAATAGATTTTTGAATATATAAATTCATGTATTTTATTTTATTTGACTCTTTGAGTCGATATTAACAATCAATTAATAATAAATAAAATATAAATATCAACCATAAATAAATGAACAAATATATATTATATAAATGAATCTACTAATTAATTAAGTGAATAATCAATAGTGTTATAAATAATTTAATATATTATATTATTATTTATTATTAATTTCCTACAATAACCTAGTGGTCACTCCAAATCTTTACAATGTTACTAATTCGACATTCAGTGATAATAATAATAATTGTAACGAATCCCTCAATTAGTAAAATAGTAACCATGGTCTAGTGGTTAGTAACTATGACCATCTGGGAGAACACTCTGGGTTCGACTCACACCTTGTTCCAAATTTTATAAAAATTTTATTTTAAATTTATTTATTATAAATTTCTGTATTTTATTCTGTATTTGTTTCTGTATTTTATTTCTGTATTTCTTTATAGAATTACATGGAATAGAATTAGAAACTTTAAGAAAAAATTATATAATATTTCTTTATTTTTCTATGAGATTCATTTTATATCAAAATATCTTAGTTTCTAGCAATTTTTATTATTTTTTATGAACTTTTATTTTTAAAACTATTTTTTTGCAAAAAGTATAAATAGGTGTAAAACTTTTAGTTAAAATATTTTTCTTTGTGCTTTTATTCTTTTATAACTTTATATATATTAGTAATAATTAATTCATAAGTAGTTTGAAATACTACAAAGATTAGTTATTATTAATTTTTAATAATTAATAAAACTAAATTCTAATAAAACATATTTTAAATAAAAATAAAATAAAACTTAAAACTAAATCTTACTAATATATATATCTCGACACCGACCTTTCAGGTTAACAAAGGAAAGGTGTTCTGATATTGCAATAAGTATCTTTTATTTTAAATTTTATTTTGTTTGTGTTTACTTCAGATTTTGGTGTCAATTGTAATATTGGAACTACCGATCCGTTACAATAAAAGCACCCAACAAAAGAAACATCGCCTGGAACCTTAGTGTCGAAAATTTTGGAATCTGCTACCAATTTTTAGCTTCTACCTTTTATTGGATTCTACCGCCTTTTAGAACTACCTTTTGGATACTACTTCTTTAGTTTTGATCGTAGAATACTACTTTTCCTAGTTTCTGGATACTACCTTTTCTAGCAATAATCTTTTAGTCTTAGCTTTTGGATATTTCTACCTTAGTCTCTGATTCCTAGTTATCTACCTTGAATAATTCCTAGTTTTTAGTCTTGTCTTAGTCTTGTCTACTTCTTGTTTACCCTTTGTCTACTTTTCTTGAATAATTCTAGTATCCATCCTATCAAGTATCCTTCTCGAATAAAAATTTTTCTTGATAAAGTAAAAAAAATAAAGCACCCAGATTCCACCCGTCCTTAGTTTAACCAAGTTCTTAGAACTACCGCCTAGTTTCTCTCCTTAGTCTTAGCTACTCTACCTTGGATTACCTTTGAATTACTTAGAAACCTTAGTTATAGAAAATTTTGTACCACCCTAGAATAGTTAAAAAATTTTCCTTGTGTAACATTTTGAAAAATTTTCCTTGTACTACCCGAAGATAAAAATAGTGTACCCCATAGCATTTGAAAAAGATTTTGTACTACCTTGCCAGTGATATTTTCGGAAAATTAATAAAATTAAATTAAAAAATTAAATAAATTAAATTAAGTGAATGAATAAATTATAGAATAGATAAATTAAATTATTTTTCAAAAAAATTTTTTTCTAGTCAAAAAAAAAAAAAAAAAAAAAAAAAAAAAAATTTTTATAAATTTAATAAAATTTTTAATAAGGAGAATCATTCTGAGGATCCTTATTTTTATATTGTCTTTCTTTTCTTTTTATAATTAAATTTCGAGTTTCACATTGGCCCTCGCTGGTAGGCTCAGACGTAAGTCCTACATTCAGCTCGAGTAAGTTGATAAACTGAAAGAACAGCAGTGTGAAATAGAAAAAATTATTAAAAGAAAAAAAAAAAAAAAAAATCTTTGTAAACTTCTGTGTAATCAAATATTTATTTAATTTTTAAGGTAAATTATTTATAAAATATACTAGGAGCGTTTAGAGCTCATATACAGAGTGTTTGGCGTAAGTAACTAGTTTCTAGTAGGTTAAGAAACTATAGTCAATTAGTTACTTAGGTATTGATAAAAGTGGGTAGTGTGAAAAGCACGCTTTCTTGAGGGAAGGAATTGTTGTGTGATAAAAAGCACTGCAATATCGGACGTTCAAGTTCAATACCTTCGTAAGCTCTGGCAAATAAGGAACTTCAGTCACCGAAGGCTGGAGGTTGGTCGTGAAGGTGAAGCGACTTTAATTATATAGTTTTAATATTTATTTCGAGGTCTAGTATATACCTCTAGTTAGTAGCTTTTGCCGGTTTATTTTTTTAAAGTTGTAAGGCATAAAAAGCGAAATTAAAATTTAAATTTACCTTAATAAACAATTTGAATTCCAAGTCGAGACCAATAATAAACTAATCAAACAATGATGAACGAAGATAATTTTTTCAATTTAAATGTTATGTACAAAGATGGATTCGCTGGAGACCGCCGTTTCTTTAAAGGCTTCCTTGCAAAAATGAACCTTGTCTTCATGTTGCAACCAGAAAAATTTTCTGAAGATCCAGTTAAGGTTGCATACATCATTTCCAGACTTTACGGTTCTGCAATGAATTGGGCCGCAACTTTAATTGAAAATGTGGACCCATGTTTAGACGACTATGAAGCGTTTATATCCAAGTTTAAAGCTACCTTTGGAAATTATGATTCAACCTTCATAGCAAACCAAAAGCTCAGAACCATTAAACAGAAACGTCTTGGAGATGTAAGAAGCTATATCCTGGAGTTTAATAAATATGCAGATGACTCTTCTTGGAATGAAGCTGCTAAAATGGATGCTTTTCTCGCAGGATTAAACGACAATATTGCAACCAGAATCTTAGAAATGTTTCCTGGACCACAATCCTTATTCTCTCTTCAAACCATAGCTTCTCGTATAGATTTAAGACTTTCTACGCATAATCAATACTTTAAATCGAATAATTCAAGTAATCATTCTTTTGGTCGTCATACTAACTCTTTTCAATTTGCTTCGAATAAATCTAATGAAACAATAACTCGTGAAGAAAAAGAAAGAAGAAGAAAAGAACATCTTTGTTTCTACTGTGGATCGAAAAATCATCAAGTTAATAATTGCCCTTTAAAGAATAAAGTGAATGAAGATGACAATAAACCCTCTTCCAGCAATGCTTTTATTTCTAATCCAGAATCCAAACCAAAATCAAGACCTAGACTTTCTGATGATCCATCTTTGAATGCTCCAGTTGCCGAATTCAATCTACAAACTTTAAACTCTTCTTGCAATGCTAAATTACTCATCGATTCAGGTTCTCAATTAAATCTTATGGATATACACTTTGCTAAAGAAAACAATATTCCTTTTGATTCTGATTCTACTTTTCCTGCCGTTTCTGGAGTAGCCGGAAATCAAACAATTTTTGGTAAAACGTTTCCCATCTCGTTGAAATATAAAAATCACCTTTGTAAAACAGAATTCTATATTGTGGATCTACCTTCGTATTGTGGTATTCTTGGAATAGATTGGCTCGTAACTCACAATCCCACTATCAATTTTACAACTAAAGAAATAACTTTCAATTCAAATTACTGTCTTTCAAATTGTTTAATACTCCCAAATTCATTCGTGACGAATTCTCAAAATACAAAATCTGATAAATCTTGTAAACCTCATTCTAAAAATAATAATAATCTTGATAATCACTCTGGCAATAAACCTTCTTGTAATACTTCTTGTTTCCACTCAGAACGTACAAAATCAATTAATTCACAACCTTTGAAAAATAATAATAAACCAACTTATGTTTCTAACTCTTGTGTACTTCCTAGAAAAAATTCTTGTAATAATCCTGTTAATCTTAGTACAAATTCTTGTAATCCTGTTAACTCTAGTAATTCTCCTTGTAACTCTGTTAATCTTAGTAACGATTCTTTTAATAATAATTCTTGTAATAATCTGAAATCTGGTAATCAATCTGTTTCCTCTGGCAATCCTAATTCTTGCTCAAAATCAAATTCTTCAAATCAACCTATTCAAAATATTAATTTTTCAAAACCCAATAATCCAATCTTTTCGAAGGAGAGTGTGAATAATAAGAATAAATCAAATTCAAATTTTTATTCAAAATCAATTAAATACAAAAGAAAACAAAACAACAAATTCAAAGAATTTAAAGTTGATGCATACCTCCCTTATGAAGAAAACCACCTGAAAATTTACCTTGTTATTTGTTAAAAAATAAATCAAAATGAAAAAGAAAACTTAAATAATGAATCTCAACTATTAAACTTATTTATCAATATTTTTATATCAAACTTAGTATTATTATTAGTTTAAATCTTAGTTTAGTTTAGCTTAGTTTAGCTTATTATTATTATTAATATCATATAAACTTTATTAATATTCATGTATTTTATTAATATTCATGTATTTTTATTAATATCAAATTATATTATTTTTACACCTATATAGTATAGTTAAAATTTAGTTAAAATTTTCTTAGTATAGTTTAGTCTAGTTTTAAGATTCGTCTGGTATCCGAATCCTGAAGGAGGACCATGTAACGAATCCCTCAATTAGTAAAATAGTAACCATGGTCTAGTGGTTAGTAACTATGACCATCTGGGCGAACACTCTGGGTTCGACTCACACCTTGTTCCAAATTTTATAAAAATTTTATTTTAAATTTATTTATTATAAATTTCTGTATTTTATTCTGTATTTGTTTCTGTATTTTATTTCTGTATTTCTTTATAGAATTACATGGAATAGAATTAGAAACTTTAAGAAAAAATTATATAATATTTCTTTATTTTTCAATGAGATTCATTTTATAACAAAATATCTTAGTTTCTAGTAATTTTTATTATTTTTTATGAACTTTTATTTTTAAAACTATTTTTCCGCAAAAAGTATAAATAGGTGTAAAATCTTTAGTTAAAATATTTTTCTTTGTGCTTTTATTCTTCTATAACTTTATATATATTAGTAATAATTAATTCATAAGTAGTTTGAAATACTACAAAGATTAGTTATTATTAATTTTTAATAATTAATAAAACTAAATTCTAATAAAACATATTTTAAATAAAAATAAAATAAAACTTAAAACTAAATCTTACTAATATATATATCTCGACACCGACCTTTCAGGTTAACAAAGGAAAGGTGTTCTGATATTGCAATAAGTATCTTTTATTTTAAATTTTATTTTGTTTGTGTTTACTTCAGATTTTGGTGTCAATTGTAATATTGGAACTACCGTTCCGTTACAATTTATTAAATTTTGTATTTTTATAATTATTATTATAATTATTATAATTATTATTATAATTACTATTATAATTACTATATTTTTTATTAGATGACACATTTACACTATTTGATTCTACATCTAACTGCTTTAATTTTTTCTCTTTTAATCTTTTTAATTGTTGATGTGTTTTTATTAAATAATTTGTTGTTTCTTCCCAGTTTTCTTGATGGTCTATTATATTAGTTTTGATTGCTAATTCTTCTGGGATAGAATTATATAAATAATCAAATTTTTCTGAATCTTTTAAAGGGGATTTTAATTGTTCTAATTCATTGAATTTCATATTCATATTTGAAATAAATATTGATAGAGGAATATCTTGATTCTCATTGAATCTCATTGAATTTAAATAATTTTTTATTTCCTCTATTCTATCATTGTCATCACTTAAATTAATTCCTTTTATTAAATTATAGATTTCATATGCTGTTGATGATATGAAATCAATATTTACTGCTAAATCATTTTTGATGCTATTCATTAAAATTTTTTTAGTTTTAGCATCTTTTTTAACCATATCTTTAGTGACAGATTTTTCATAAAATAAATTATTAATTCCATCCACTGGAATATGTTTTTTTAAGTCATCTTCAGCTATATTGTCTTTTGAAATTTTCTTTAATTTTTTATCATAAATAAATTGAGTTAAATCTTCTTCCTTTAATAACAGATATAATTGTTGTTTCCAGGTTTTGAAATTAGAACCATCTAATAGGTCCTTTGTACCGTTTCCTTCTTTATTACTCATTTTTTAATTTTTAATTTATTATTATATAATATTCCTTTTATTATTTAAAAATAATTTGAGTCCATGAGACTCTTAATCTCTTAGAATTTGATTAATTAATATTTTATATTTTATTTATTAAGAACCCACATATTAATAATTACATTATTAGTAAACATTTTATATTAACTATCTATAATAATTTTACATATATTAATCATATATATCAGGTGATGTAATAATACGCCACTCTGTACATTTTAATAAAATAAATTTATACATTAACAATATTTTTATGATACTTAAATATTTATAACTATATAAGAATAAACATAATATTTATTATAATATTTATTATATATTAATATATATTAAACTTTATTTCTAACAATTAATATTATTATTAATTAATTATATTATAAATATTATATTACACGATAATATATTATAATATATTTTAATATATTATAATTTAATTAAAAGTTTATAATTAAATAGAATTATATAGACAATATATTTTTTTATACTTTCGTTAAGTATGAAAAATATTAAATAATTATATAATAAAAAGTATGTGTATAATTTAATAGTTTTTTTTATGTGATAAAAACTATTAAAATTATTTTATTCATTATTCATAATATTAATTAGTAAATTAATATTATGAATAATGAATAAAATATAAGATATTTATGTTGTGGTTTGTGACTTTGAATAATTATGATATAAAAGAAATAATTATTTTTATATAATTATAAAAATTATTTATATTTATATTATCACGTGTGTATACATAACACACGTGATAAATTTCTTAGTAACATTAAATATATATCTTTTATGTTGAAATAATGATATTAATAATAATATTATATATAATAATCAAAAATATTTATTTATATAATATATTTTATTTTTTTAGACCTTATTTCCTTTCTTTATTGTTAATAAATAAATAAATAAATAGTAATAATTATTAACATTAGTTAATTAACAAATTAACAAGGTAATAGTATATATATTGTTATTAAAGTATAATTCATATTCTTATATGTAAATATTCACATATACATTACATTTATTTTAACTATTTGATAAAATTTGTTATTATGATAAAATTATAATATGAAAACCAACTGTTTATTAAATAATAATATGTATATTAAATAAACATCTTATTATCATTTATTATCATGAGTAAGTTAATAATTTCTAATTATTGTATACTTTTGTATTTAAAATTATATAATAATAATAATAATAATAATAATAATAATAATAATAATAATAATAATAATAATAATATATATATATATATATATAAACAATAAATAAATAGATATATAAATAAATAGATAAATAAATAAATAAATAAATAAATATGGATTCAAAAGAACAAACTGAAGAAAAGGCTTATGCTTGTTTAAGAGATGCAGAAAAAAAGAAAAATTATAAGGGTTGGTTTGGAAGGTAATATAAATTATATATATACATTTGATATATGTTTATATTAAATTGTTTTTATTATTTTTATTATTCTTAATGGAAATATATTATTATAATTATAAAATAAATTTATATTTTTGTATTTTTATTTATTTATTCATTTTTTAAGATAAAATACTTATATCTTATTTATTTAATAAAATATTATCATTTAATTATTTTTAATTAAATAATTATTAAATTTTTAGAAATAAATTAGATGAAGCTGCAGAACAATATCAAAATGCAGGAAATTATTTCAAATGTATCAAAAAATGGAAAGAAGCTGGTGATGCTTATTATCAAGCTGCAGGATGTTTAATTTTGATTCAAGAAAATGATGAAGCTACTACATCATATATCAATGCATCAAAATGTTATAAAAAATCAAGTCCAATAGAAGCTGTTAATTCATTAAAACAAGCAATTCAATTTTTGATAGAAAAAGGAAAATTAAATCAAGCTGCTAATCATCAAAAAACTATAGCTGAAATATATGAAACAGATTTAATGGATATGGAAAAAGCATTAGAAGCATATGAATGCGCAGCTGATTGGTATTCAACAGAAAATTTACCAGTTCTTTCAAATCAATGTTCACTTAAAGTTGCACATCTTTGTGGTGAATTAGAACAATATGAAAAAGCTTACAGTCTATTTGAAAAAGTTGCAACTAATAGTATTGATAATGAATTAGCTAAATGGTCGGTAAAAGAATATTTACTAAAAGCTGGTCTTTGTCACTTAGCTAATAAACCAAATGATAGCATTATGACTTTCTTAGATACTTTTGATGAAATTGATGGTACTTTTAGAGATACTCGTGAATACAAATTCTTAGAAAATTTATTGACCTTTACTGAAGAAAAAAGAGTTGATGACTTCGTTAAATGTATCAGTGAATATGATTCATTAACTAGACTTGATCCATGGAAAACAAAGATATTATTAAAAATAAAGAAAGATATGGAAGAAATTTCAATTCTTTAAATTATTTATATTCAAATCTTTTAAATTTTTATATATAATTAGATATAATATTTTATAAAATAAAATACAATTAATATAAAAACTAACACCGAAAAGCATATAAAAATAAAAGTTGAATAAAAATTAAAAAACGAAAAACGAACAAACAAATAAACGAAAAAAAAATAAATAAATAAAAAAATAAAAAATAAAAAAAAAAAAAAAAAAACTAACAATAATAAATAATAATAATTAATAATTAATAATAATAAATAAAAAAGAATAAAAAATAATAAATAATTATTATTAAATATAATAATAATAATAATAATATAATATAATAAGATATATCAACAATAATAAATAAAAGTAAAAATAAAAATAATCCATTAATTGTTATTTATATATAATGTATAACATTATATAAATAACTTTTCTAGATATGTTATATATAACTTTTTTATACATAAACTAATATTATTTTAATATTTTTGCGATATAAACTTATAATAAAATAATTTGTAAAAAAAAAAAATTAACTAATATTATTTTAATGATTTTGTGATATAAAGTTATAATAATTTGTAAAAAATAAGACAAATAATCATAATTTTTAATATTATGATGATATTATATAAAATTTTCAAATTATTATTATTATTGTTTATATCATTTAATTATTAATGCTATGAATATGAATTTATATATAATAATATAATAATATTTATTATTATTACTAATATTTATTTTTATATATACATATTTTATTTTCTTTTTATTTTATTGTTATTATTCTATTTTATATGAAATAATTACATTAATATCGTTTTTTTTTTTTTTTTAAACAATATTTTAAAAAAAACTCATATTTAAATTATTAAATTTTTAATTTGTATCCATTTACATACATTAATTACATTCTTAATAATTAAAATAGTAGATTAATTTTATTTTTTTTATATCATAAAAAATATTATATACATTTTTGGTATATGAAATTTTACCACAATTAAAATTTAAATAACTTTAAAATAAAAATTTCATTTTTTTTTTTTCTTTTTATATAATAGAATAGGCAATATAATAATAATGAGGAAAAGACAAAGAATATCTATTGATTTAAATGCACGAAAACCTAAATTACAAATAAATCATTCTATATCAAAAAATGCTCATAAAAATAAAGGTATTATATATTATATATTTTTAATAATAAATATATAATTATATTTATTCATTTTTTCATAATACTCTGTTTTTTATTGAATTCTTTTTCTACTTAATTGAAATTAAGATGAGAATAAGGAAATTAAAAATAATCCATATTTAGCACATACATTAAATTCTTCTACTACTTCTGAAATTAATCCTCCTCCTCCACCTTCACCACCTCCTTTACCACCGCCACCCCCTATAATAAATGATACGAGTAGTTCATTGAATTATTTATTAAATTATGAAGATAGCTCTTCTGAATTAGAATCTGAAGATAATTCAATTAGCAGCAAAACTGAAAAAGAAAAAGAAAAAGAAAAGGACATAAATGAAAATGAAGGCAATTAGTTATATTTTTAAATAATATATTAAATAAATAATTATATATTTTTAAATTCAAAATTTTAATTATTTCATTTGAAAATTTATTACTATATATATATATTTAAAATATTTAAATAAAATTTTATTTCATTTATTCAAATTATTAATGTAAAGACAAAGAAAATTCAGATTTGATGAATTCTTTTGAAACGTTTTTATCAGAAATAAATGAATTAGAAAGCAAAGGGATAAATACCCCACCGATTGCAACCGATACAACTAATTCAATCTCAAATATACAGAAAAAAGATGAAGAGCCCAGTTTAATAAAAGAAAAAGAAAAAAATGTACTTTATAAAAATAGTGATAATTCTAGTCAAACGTCATATCTTAATAATATCACTTCGAATTATTCATATCACAATTCCTCAGTTATAATTATTAATAAGTTGGCATATTTATCATCTAATAAATCCATTATATATTCAACAACCCCAACTCAGGATTATTTGTATCATCAAATTGAATTCTCAACTCGGTATAAAGATTGGTCTGTTGGTGCCTTAAATTCTGAATATTTTATAAATTATCATAATGAAATTAATAATTTACTTACTCAAATAGAAGGTAATGAAAATAACATATATTATTTTAATTTTTATGCCAAAAAAAAAAAGAAATAAAATAAACCAGAAACGCAAAAATTATTATTCATATAAAAAAATTCATTAATTTATGTATATATATAATAAAAAAGCGCATAATAGTTTAATATATAAAATATAAATCAAAAATATTAATAATTATTATAATATTTAATAATAATAATAATAATAATAATAATAATAATAATAAAGATAATAATAATAATAAAGATAATAATAATAAAGATAATAATAATAAAGATAATAATAATAATAATAATAATAATAATAATAATAATAATAATAATAATAATAATAATAATAATAATAATAATAATAATAATAATAATAATAATAATAATAATAATAATAATAATAATAATAATAATAATAATAATAATAAATTATTTAAATAAAATAAAGTATGATAAAGTATAATTTTTAATAATATAGGAATATAAATGGTAAATATATATGGTTATAATATATTTTATAATTAATATATTCTATTATTAACTATAACTATTTTTATATAATAAAAATCTTTATAAAAAAGAATATTTTTCACCCTCTGGTTGGAAGATACGATGGGATGAAAAAAAATCTTTATATTATTATGAGAATATAAAATCAGTAAGTTAAAATTTATAGTATTGATTAAATAGTATTAGAGCTTATGACTTATTGTATTTTAATATAATATATCTAATTTTGTATAAAAAGAAATTAATAACATGGGAATATCCAACTGTCATAGAAGCTCAGTCAGAATTAATAAGAAATAAAAATGAAGAAAATGATGATGATGATGGTATATAATAAATATTTATTTATTTTTCATTAAAATGTTTTTATACACACTATTAATATTTTATTATTAATATTGAAGAAAATATGGATTTAGAATCAGATAATGGAATAGTATCGTATACAGATACTAATGTCAAAGAAAAATTAAAAAAGGAAGAGAAATCCTCTACAACGAAACATAAAAAAATTACGACCATAAAAGATAAAAATATGGTAAATGAATTTTTTTTTTTTTTTAAATAAAATTTACTTATCATATAGTATTATTTATGAATATTAAATATATACATATATGTTAATAGTTGAAATTAATGCAAAAATGGAAAAAAGTAGAAGATTCACTTAATAATAGTGATAATGAAAGAGAAGAAAAACTTGAAAGATGGGCAGAAGAACAAAAAAATAAGTAAATATTTAGTTTTATAATAAAAATATATTTAAAAAGTTATCTAAAATAAAACAAAAAAAAAATAAATAAAATTATATAAAATTAAATAAATAAATAAATAAAATATAAATTTAAAAATAATAACCATTTATTGTAAATTTTATATATTTTATTTTAAATGTAGAGTTGATTCAAATGAAAATCCAAATTTCCAACCAATTAGTGGTAATTGGAGAGAGAAAATTTTGAAACGCAAAGAATTACAAAATTCTTAAACTGACTTATAAATAATATATTATATCAAAGTTATTTATGTGATTTAATGAATAATTATTTATTATAAAAAAAAAAAATACTATTATTAAATAAAAAAATTTTTACTATAAACTGATATTAATTTATAATATTAATTTATAATATATTTTATCAAAATACTCTTATTTATTTATTATTTATTTATGAGATTTAATGAATAATTATTTATTATGAAAAAAAAAGAATACTATTATTAAATAAAAAATTTATTTCATTATAAACTGATATTAATTTATAATAATTAAGAAATTCTAAAAAAAAATATTTGAAAACTTAAATTTTGAAATAAAAAAATATAAATTACTTTCCCCCATATACTAAAATTAATATTATTTAAATGATTTGATAAATTAATTTTTATCGACATGTAATAAATAAAAAGTAACAATAATTATTTCATTTTTATTTTTCATTTTCTTCTTCATTTTCGTCTTCATCATCAAAATCGTCGAAATCGTCGAAATCATCGAAATCATCAAAATCGTCAAATTTGGGATTCTTTGGTTCAGGTATATTATTTTTATCTAATTCACCTCTTTCAATTTTTCTTAGTACAGTTCTACGTTCTCTTTCTTTTAATCTATTAAGTTTATTTTCAAATTCTTGCTCTTCTTTTCTTATTTCTTCTTTTGATTTAGTATCACTATTGAAAAAAAAAAAAATATATATATATATATATATTAAACAATTAAATTATAAGAAATTTTTATTTTAAAAAGACATATAACTTATATATTAATTTATACTTTATTGCTTCTTCAACTGGTTGAAGGCATTTTGCGCAAACATTTTTTTCTTCAGAACATTTTTTACATATTACATGATAAGCCTCTCTTACAGCTTTTTGAGAGCACCAAACACTATTATTAATAAAATTTAAAATTATTTTATATCAATTATATATATTAATTATATAATAATAAAATATTAATTATTATTAAATTAATTTTATTAATATTTAAATATATTTAAATAAATATAAATATAAATATAAATATAAATATAAATATAAATATAAATATAAATATAAATATAAATATAAATATAAATATACCATTTTTTTGGAGCTGATATTGGTTTATATTTTCTAAAACGTTTTCTCCATTCTATTATTTCATGGCATTTTGGACATAAGTGTGTATTTGGTAGAGCAAGAATTTTTTTCGTAGTTTTAGAAGCTGGATTATGTTTATAAGCTACAGTATTTTGATGCTTTTGAGCACCCTTTTTTTTTCCTGAAGTTGAAACTTTTTGAGGCATTTCAAGTTTAAATTTTTTCTCTTTTTCTATTAATAATTATTATTATTAATATATATTTTTTTCTCTTATTAACAAAATTAATAAAATTAAAGTTTAATATAAATTTTTTTTAATATTTTAACCTATATCAAGCTTCCAAAACTATAAAAAATTTATTATTAATGAAAAATCAAGATTTACCAATCATATTATTAAATAATATAATAGCTTTATATTATTATATATATCAGATAATATATTAAATTTTGTTTTAATTATTAATATATGTTATAATATAAATAATCATATATAATTCAAGTTATTTTAATTAATAAATTTTACCATATTTATTTTTCTAAGAAAAAAAAATAATAAAAAAAATTATTTTTTAAAATATTTATTAAAAACAAATAGTAAAAATAATAATAAAATTTATTTAACAAAAGATAAAGCAAAAATATATATTAAAATATTTAATTAATATAAAAAGTAAAATATTTAAGATAAAAAAATAAAAAAAATAAACCCTCTTTTTTTTTTTACTTTTCCATTTTTAAATATAATTATAATAACATAGTAGTAATAAAACTATTATATATTTATATCAATTAAATATATAAAATATTTTTATAATTATAAAAAATTAATATTTATATTATATTAATAAAAAACAAAAGTATAATTTTGTGATTTTCAACATATAAAAAATTTATTAATTAATATATAAAAATAAATAATAAATTAAAAAAAAAAAAAAAAAAAGAAAGAAAAATGAGTGATAATAGTAGTAGAGAAGAAATTCAAAGACAAAACAAAAAAGCTATTAAAAATGTTTTAAAAACTGTCGCAGGAATTGGTTTAGCCACTGTTGCTACTGTTGGATTAATCTCAAGTATTCAAAAAGATAAAATTATTGAAGAACAGCAACAGACTATTGATGAAAGAGATGAAGAAATTGATTACTTACAAAAGAGAAGAGAAATTGCTGAAGAAGGTAATGTCTACCAAGGAAAAGGAAAAGAATTAAAGAATGAAAATGGAGAAAATATTTGTTCTGTATGTCTTTTAGGAAAGGTTACAAAAGTTTTAATTCCATGTGGACATTATGCTGTTTGCTCTTCTTGTATTACAAAATTAAAAGCATACAATGATTCAAGATGCCCAATTTGTAGAAGAAAGTTTGAGAAAGCTGTTATGGTTTATGTCAACTAATGTCAACTACCATAATAAAAAATAAATGAATAAATAAATAATAAAATAAATATTAATATATATATATTGTTATTCGTAAATCAATTATAAAGCAAATAAGTATATATAAATGTATATATATGCAGATACATAGATATATAAATATATTTGTATTGACAATAATTATTAATGTTAAAAAAATAATTATATTAACGAATTTATCATAACTATTTTAATATTCTTATACATAATTACTTTATATCTATCCTTTATTGTATATAAAATTAAAATTAAGACAATAATAATTTAATATTTTAATGTTAAAAAAGTAACAATAATAACAACAACAACAAAAAAAAAAAAAAAAAAAAAAAAAGGAAAAAAGAAAAATAAAATAAAATAAAAAATAAAATAAAAAAAAAAAATAAAAAAAAATAAAAAAAAAAAGATTATATATGAAAATATGAAATATATATATATATATATTTAAATTAATAAATAAACGAACTGCTAAAATATAATTTATCATTTGTATTACAATTATTGATTTATTAATATTTTTGGTATTTCTGTAATAAAATTTTAATATTTTAAATATTGATATAATTGTAAATATTTATTGTAATTTAATGGTTATATGGATATATTAAAATATATATACATATTTTAAAAAGTGTTAAGAAAAAAAGTTAATATATATTCTAAAAAGTAAAAAAAGATATATGATATAATTATTTTAGTTGATATAAAAATTATGTAAATATATATTATTTTTTTAATAATTAATATGACATTTCTTTTTATATTCATCAATACTTGTATTTAAAATATTTTTATATAATTGTTTAAAATTACTTAATAAACATATTGTATTATATTTTGTTTTTTCTCTTGTTGCTAAATCAACGATTTCAATTGGTTTACAACCTGGAATAACAACATCTTTTTCATTCAGTAATACTCGTATGACAAAAGTAGTAGAATGTTTTCTAGTTTTATCAAACTCTTCTTCTTCCATTATTTCTTCTAAATTTTCTAAAATATTAGTAACGTTTTGATTATTAAACGGGTTATCAACATAAATTATATCATTTTTTGGTTCATAGCCAATAATATATTTTGTCTCTATTTCATAAAGTTCAAACCAAAAGTTAGCAGCAAAAGGTGATATATCTGTTGATCTAAATTTATAATTATCTTTTGGAGGTGCATCTTTCATTGTTATACGTTTCTTGTCTTTGTATAAACCCTTTTTTTTTTTTTTTTAAAATATATATATATATATATATATAAAATTTAATTGTTATACTCTTTATAATTTTATTTTATTGTATTGTATTTTTTATTATTTTTTTTTTTTTCAATTAATTTAATTAATGCTTTACTTACTAATAATGTAATAAGTGGGAAAATTGTTTCAGCATGTGCAAATCTCAATACAATATTTGTATTATAATTATTTTTTTTCGGTACTGATAGTTTAATTTTATCTTTTAAAATTTCTTTATCAATATCATTAATAATTTCTTTAAATAACGGAGTAGCTAACCATTGATTAATTTCATTATAATAACCTTTAATATGATAATTCCTATAATCTTCATAAAATCCATAATTTTCTAATGAAATTTTCTAAATGATATATATTTATAAAGAATTATTAATTATAAAAATATATTTATTTTATTAATTATTGTTATTTGTCATAAATAATGTATTTTACTTACGTCTATTAGAGAACAAAATTTATTTCTTGTATTATTTAATGCAACCTCAAATATACATATACTCATTATACTTTCACCTACAACATTGGGTACTTCTTTTAAATTTAATTTTTTTTTTATATTATTTATAACACTATGTATATATTTATTTTCAAGCTCTTTTATATTATTATTAATTTCAGTTCTGTCATCACCATTAATTTCTTCATTAAATAATGGACAAGAAATATGTGGAGACAGAATAATATCTTTACTTCGATCTTTATAAATTTCTATATATTTTAATAATTCATCATTTTGAAAAAAACTAGAATCATCTTCGTAATTATCAATATCTTCTTCTAATAACATATTGATTTTCTTTTCATTATATTCAACACTCCTTCTATCAATAGATAAAGATTCTTCTTCATTTTGTTCAATTATTTGAAATTCATTAAAATGCTTAGTAATTAGTTTTTTGGTTTCAGTAGCATTACTTTTATGGATTTCATCTATATGAATTTTAAATGTCGAAATAAATGCTGCCGCACTATCCACAACTCTTGTTACATTAGTTGAATAAATATGAATATTTGATAAATCTTCAATAGTTTGAGTTATATTACTATATCTATGTAATGCACGTTTTGCTAAATTCTGCATATCTTTTATCCCTTGTACATCTAATAATCCATATTCTGATTCATTATATGGATTTTCAAATAATGATAAAAATTCATATTTTTTTGGAAATGATTTCGAATTAGCATATAAAAAACTTTTTAAATATTCAATCTTTTCATTATAATTTTTTGTTCCTGTTGGGTATCTTGTTCCATGTCTACAAACCTAATAATTAATAAAATATATTTATATAAAAAGTTTCAGTATAAATTATTATCTTCATCTTTATAAAAAATATTTATTTGGTTATTTAAATTTTAAACATACCAATTGTACTTGTTTTAATTTGAATTTCGAATTAATATTTAAATTTGCACCAGAAATTTCTGATTTTTGTGGATATCTACTTTTTGTTCCGAAATATCTGTCTACATTATCATCAATATAAAAAGTATATTCTATCTTATTAATTGTTGAATATTTATATATTATATGAAAGAAAGATAAGATTAAGATTAAGGTTAAGATTATTAATAATTGTCTTTTTGTTCTTTTGAGCATTTAATATTATGTATTAACAGTTATTATCAATATGAACAATGATTTATTATATTAAAGTTATTATGTATTATTATTAAATAAATGATTTTTTTTTTTTATCAATGATTTTTTTTTTTTAATATTTTTTCTTAATTGTTATTATTTAATTCCATTATTTGTTTTTATTTTATTATATTTTATTATATTTTTTTTTTTTATTTTTATTTTTTTTTTTTTTTTTTAATTTTTTTTTATTTTTTTATTTTATTTTTTATTTAATTTTTTTATTATTTATTTTTAATAATATTTTTTAAAAAGTTTAATAAATAATATTTAACTATTTAATTTATATTATTTTTTTAATAATTATTTATATATCCATATTGTAAATAAATTTAAAATATTATATATTATCATTATTCATATTAACCCTTTAGAAATAATAAATAAATAAAACATAAAATATAATAAATAAATATATAAAAAATATTTGCCATTTTTAAATACATATTAATTTGTATATCCTTTATTTATTTATTTATTTATTTATTTATTTATTTATTTATTTATTTATTTATTTATTTATTTATTTATTTATTTATTTATTTATTTATTTATTTATTTATTTATTTATTTATTTATTTATTTATTTATTTATTTATTTATTTATTTATTTATTTATTTATTTATTTATTTATTTATTTATTTATTTATTTATTTATTTATTTATTTATTTATTTATTTATTTATTTATTTATTTATTTATTTATTTATTTATTTATTTATTTATTTATTTATTTATTTATTTATTTATTTATTTATTTATTTATTATGATATATTTTAATTAAATTTTATATATAACAATATAATAATAATATATATAATTCTCAAAAAATTTCCACATATAAAAAAATTAAAATAATAAAATATAAACTTTAATTATTAATTTTTTTGAATCAAAAACTTTAATTATTTAAATCTTTATTTATTTTTTAATTATATATTAAGGATCTTCTACAGTATTAAAATAATTTATGAATAATAATAAAAAAATAAGGAAAAATAAATCACAATATATATCATATTGAAAATATTATCTGGATAAAAATAACTGAAATTCAGATAGAATATTATTTTTTAATTTTATAAAATCAATTTCTGTATTAAAATGTATTTCTTTAATAAGGTCTATAATATCATTTAATAAGATTGATAAATCTTCATTTTTATATAAGCATTTATCAATAATCATATTTAAAAAAATAAACTTTATCATTTTTTTATATTTTTTTTCTATTATTAAATCATAATCATGAGCTAGTCTATTATTATTATTATTATTATTATTATTATTATTATTATTGTTGTTGTTGTTGTTGTTGTTGTTGTTGTTATAGTTATTATTATTATTATTATTATTATTATTATTATTATTATTATTATTATTATTATTATTATTATTATTATTATTATTATTATTATTATTATTATTATTATTATTATTATTATTATTATTATTATTATTATTATTATTATTATTATTATTATTATTATTATTGTTGTTGTTGTTGTTGTTGTTGTTGTTGTAGTTGTTGTTGTTGTTGTTATTGCTACGGCTATGATATAAATCATTACATACTATATTATCCTTGTATTTATTACAATAATAATCAACATAATAATCTTCATAACGATAATGATTCTTATTACTGTATTTTCTTTTGTTATATACATCATAATAATAACATAATAAGAAAATATTTACTTTGTTTCTGAAAAGAAAAGTTGGTCTTGTCTTCCATTCATATGTATTATGACATTTACGTTTATAATTTTCATCAATATTTAAAAAATAATCATGTACTGTTGAAGAATGATTATAAAAATGTGGTATTCTTTTATCTCGTTTATCAATACGTTCATTCATTGTTACATAACTTAAGCAATGGTTTTCATTAACAAAATTATCTTGGTGTTTAATATTTCCTATAATAGAATGTAAGAGGCTATTTTGGTAATTTTTTTTATTTAATAAAAAATATAAATATGAAGCATCATCATATTTAAAAATTTTATTATTTTTTTGATGTTGATGATGAGGAACAGATAAGTATTCATTATCATAACTAAAAGCATTTATACTATGTTGATCTTCATTTAATGTTAAATCTTCTTCAGTTTTATTATTATCTTTATCTTTATCTTTACTATTATTACAATCGTTACTGCTATTATTATTGTGATTATTATCAATATTATCCTTTATTTCATTTTTATTATAATCGTTACTGCTATTATTATTGTGATTATTATCAATATTATCCTTTATTTCATTTTTATTACAATCGTTACTGCTATTATTATTGTGGTTATTATCAATATTATCCTTTACTTCATTTTTATTATCTTCAAAATTATTTTGAATATATTCAATAATAATTTTTTTCAATTCTTCCATTTTATAAGGTTTTATAAATTTTTCCTATAGGAATTTAACAGGATAATAAATTATATAATATAAAAAATACATAAATTATAAATGATATTATTATTAACAATATAGACTACATCAAATTATATACTGATTTTTTAAACATACATTTAATATACATTTATTAATATTAATAGTACTAATATTTTCGTTATTATTTTCATTAATTCTATAATTTTTATTTTCAATTTCATCTGTTAATTCTTGTTTCTTTAAGAATGAATTATTGTTTTGTTCTTTATTCATTACATTATTTAATAAATTATTTTTTTCTTTACCATTTAAATTTTGATCTTTTTTTTGAATGCTGCTTATTATATGTAATGAATCGTCGTCTTTATTAATTTCATTGTTTATTTTTTCACTTTTTCTAACATATAAATCTTTTTCATTGTCTGATGAATCATTAATAGAATAATTATTACTTATTGAATTTATTCTAATATTTGAAAGGTGACTTAAAGATTTATATTTTTTGTTTTTTTCTTCAATAATATATAATCCACTTTCTAAATAATCTATATCATATTTTTTTCTTCTATTTATAATTCTGTTATTTTCTATATTTATATATTTATATAGTTCATAGTTCCCATTTAATGGTATATTTATTATATCAAAGACATCTTTGACAGACATATATTTTGATTTAAATGGACCATAAGTATTAGATTTAAATTTAATTATTATATAATGCATTTGAACATATATAATATGGAATATATAAAATAATATTAATATATTTTATATTAATATATATTTTTTTCAATGTTGTATAATTTTATATTTTATTTTTATTTCATTATATTTTGACGTATTATATTTTTTATAATTTTATTTAAAATATTTTTGATTAAATACTGCTCGGGGAAAAAACATGAAATATAGAATAATATAATAATAATAAACAAAATTATTAATCAATATTATAAAATTTTTAATTTTTATTAAAAAAATTTATAAATAATTAATCCAATAAAATTAAAATATTTACACTATTACATATTTTCTTTTTTTCTTTTTTTTAATTCTTTTTTTTTATTATTTTTTTATTATTATTATTATTATTTTTATGATAATATCAAATCATTAAATAGAAAAATGGTACTTATTTTTATTAAATTATTATATTTAATATATATAATTATTATTAAAGAGAGTTATACTTCATTATTAAATTGTTAATTTATATATATTAAGATAATATCTTAGCATTATAATATTATATATTAGAGTTATATAAATTATAAATATTATAATTTGGAATTATAATTTTTGTTACTGTTTTTAGCAATTAATATTTAATATTCAAACTGAGAAATATATTTCAAAATTTTCATAATTATTTATTATAAAAAATGAAAACAAAATCAAGAAAAAATTTCAATTTTTATTAATTCTTTTCTTTTTTTCTTTATTTAATTTCATGTAATTTATTTTAGCTTTTTTATTCTTTCTTTAATACACTAATTGGACATTCTGTAACAGTTGAATTAAAGAATGATCTAACAATCTCAGGTAAACTTGTTTCTGTAGATCAATTTTTGAATATAAAATTAAACGATATTAAAGTGTTAGATCAACAGAAATATCCACATATGGTATATTATTAAATTAATTATATAAATATTTTTTTTATATATATATAAAATTAATTAAATTTTTAATTTTTATATAATTATAAATGTATAATTCATTTATTAATTATACCTATTATTGATATAATAATATGCTATTTATTAAATACTGTTAATAATAATAATAATAATAATAATAATAATAATAATAATAAGGATTCAGTGAAAAGTTGTTTTATTCGTGGTTCAGTAGTTCGTTATGTTAGTTTATCCAAAGATTTAGTAGATACTGCTTTACTTCAAGATGCAACTAGAAGAGAAGCTCAGCAACCAAAATAAAATGGAAAAATAATTATATATTTCGTTTTTAAATGTAAAAATGAAATTAAAAAAAAAAAAACTTAAATTATTAATATCATAAATTTTAAAACGTTTTCATACAATAAAACAATAAACATAATTTAAACAAATTTTTATTTTTTTTTTTTATATAATTTTTAAAATAGCATTTTTTAAAAAAGAAAAAAAAAAAAAAATACATTTATTTTTATATTCAAATAAGAATTTAAGTAAAACAAAATACAATTCAATAAATAAAATAATTATAATAATATATATTATGTAGTAATGAAAATTAAAACATATATGAAAGTTATTTTTAAGGGAAAAAAAAAAAGGTAAATTGTTATATGTTTAATTCTATTTCTCTTAAAAAGCTTTTAATTTGAATAATGTTTATATTTGAACTATTGTATTCTAATTGGTATCCTATAATTAATATAATATAATTATTAATTATTATTTTATTATTATATACCAAAAAAGTGAAAAAATAAAATAAAATCAAATCAAATAAAATAAAATAAAATAAAATAAAATAAAAAATATAAAATAATATATTATAATGTAATATAATAATGTATAGTAAAACAATAATCATGAAGGAAAATAATAAATGAAAAAATAAAAATTTAAAAATAGAATAAATTATATAGAATAATAAAAAAAAAATAAAATTTTAAAAATTCAAATTCAAATTCAAATTCAAATTTAGATTTAAATTTTTATTAGTATAAAACTTACTTTTTAATGCCTCTTCAAAATTAGATTTGGCTTCCATATAATTTTTTGTCATATAGTGAAGTTGGCCAAATGCCATATATACTTGAGCTAATTCTATATTCTTTTCACTTTCTGATAGTAATTCCTTTCTAATTTCTAATATTCTTGTAAACATATTTTGAGCTTCAGCTTGCAAAGCTTCATCAAATACTTCATTGTTTTTTTTTTTAAAATATGAATTCCAAATATTTATAACATGTGAATAAGCGGATAAAGCATTGTTATATTTTTTTTGATAATAAAATATATTTCCTAATTGAAAATATCCTCCAGAGACTTGTTTATTAAATAATTAATTTTATTAATGTAATAATTTAATTGATATTTATATAAAATTATTGAAGTAAAAAATATATTTGTATTTAAATTTAATTAATATATAAAAAATCGTTATTACTTAAGTAAAATGATAAAGAATGAAATATATAATTATTAATAAAATTTATACATACCATAAATATGTTCAGGTCCATGTAACAAAGATGAATAATATATCTTTTAAATGTAGAAAAAAAAATTATTAATCCGGATGTTAGAAAAAAAATATATATATATATAATAAAAAGGTAATTCTAATTATTAATGTTTATATATTTTATAATAACTATATACATCGTTGGAAAGTTCAAATAATGCTTCATCATATTGTTTTTTAAATGTATATAAAATTCCAAGATTTCTATGAAGTTGATATCTAATTTTATAATCTTGTTTTTTTGATTTGAAAAGAGCATATTTAGCTAATAGAAGATAATCTTCTGCTTGTTTAAAATTCTTTAGACCTATATTAATTAATAATAATCGAAATTAGTTTAAAGATTTATTTATTTAATGATATAAAATTATTTTTCTATTTCTCTTATAATTTTAAATATTATTAACCTGTTGTTGCTTTTCCTAATAATAAATATGATGGAATAGATTCTATACTTTTTTTCTTATAAACATCTTGTGAGTATCTTAAAGCTTGAAGTGCTGCAGGAATGGCTAATTCATACTAAATTCATATAAATTTAAAAATATACGTTATATAAATTTATTATTTTTTTTTTTTGTTTCTTAATAACATAGAATCAAATATGTCACGTAAAATATATACTAAATGTTTTCATTATTCATACATTTTCTTCAAACATATTTTTTTTGGCTTCAGTTGTAGCTAGATGAATAATTTCAAGCTATATATTAAAAAGAAAACAGGTTATAATTTAAATCACATGAATATTAATACCTTATAATTTTATTAAATACTTTTTTAGCTCTAACTTCCTTTTGAAGTTTTATTCTTTGATCTTCTGAGCCAAGAAATTCACTGACTTCCCTTTATTAAACAAAGTGTTAATAAGCAGGTTTTTTTAATTTCCATTTATTTATTATATTTTCATATGATATTAACATTTTATATTAATAAAATAAAAATTACTTTAATGGAACAAGAAAGCTACAAATTTTTTTATGAATCCCTTCATAATCAATTTTTTGATGTTTTTCTGAACTAATGATAAATAATATATATTACATTTACATATTGATTTAATAATTTAAAAATGAAAAACTTTATATATATTTTATAAATATTTTGATATATAATTTTTTTAATTACCAGTAATATGTTATTCTACAACCTAAGCATTGATAGTATGCTGTTTTCCCACATAATTCACATAATAATTTTACACCTTTTATATATTCATTTGTATTTGTATATAAATATAATTAATATGATGAATATAGAAATAAAAAAAATTTTTAAATAGTTACCTCTTGGATTAGCAAGAGGTATAATTTTTTTTGTTTGTATATCTGAAATTTTGGTAAATTATAATATTAAAAAAATATATATAATGCTTATTATTATTTTTCTTGACTTTTTTTTTTATTATAAAAATATATTTGTATGATGCAATATATTTAATAAAAATATCTCTGTTAATTTTATATATTAAAAAAAAATGAAATTAAAAACAAAAAACAACTTTTAAATAAATAATATTAATATAATATTTAATATAATATGTTTAATATTTATATAAATTTCAACAAAACAATTTTATTTTGTGTTTTAAATTATTAAAGTTTAGTGTAACTTTTTTCTTTATCATAGTTAATGAAATAGTTATGTACGAATTAAATTACGTTTTAATACGTTTGTATTTAATTTAATTCATTATAAAAATATCATTAAACTATAAAATATTTATACTTTATTAAAAAATTGTTAAAAATAGATTTCATAAAAGAAAAAATAGAAGAATGAAAAAAAAAAAAAAAATAATAGAGATATAACAAAAATTAAAAAAATATACTATATTTAAGGTAAAATAATATATATAATTTTTTTTTTCGTTTTAATAAATTAATTACAATTATAAAATATATGTATTTATATAAATTTCAATAATCACTAGTATGACTGAATCATCATTAAGAAATTCAACTCTTATACAAAATAATGAGTCTTTTAAAAATAGTAGCATAACAAATAATAATCAATCTCAAATAAATAATAATGGGAATAATAATGGAACTATAAATAATAATAATAATAATAGTAATGGAATGAAACATCATTTTAGGCATCATAATATAATCAGTCATAATCAGTTTATAAAGCAAGATGTCAAAGAAGTATCATTATTGGATTCTATGAAAAAAATTATTGTTGAGGATAGTATAATTAGAAAAGCAAGTTATATCCCTGAAAAAGTTTATGTAAGAACGGATTTATGTTTATTAACTGGGGACCAACAAGAAATTGCAAAAGAAAATGAAAGAAGAAAAAAAGTATATTAAATTATAATATATCTTATAATATAAAAAATATAATTTCATTTATACTAAAAAATATATATTATATATTTTATATTTATAAATATAAAAAGGCTGTTAACGAATGTGGATTTTCATCAGTATATAAAGAACCATATAAACCATTAGGTGTTCCAATTATTGATACAAACGCATTGATTATTGATTGTTTAAAAATTAATCCATCAACTATTCAAAAGTAAAAATTAATTTATATATATGAAAATAGTTTAAATAATTTTAAAATTAAAATTATATAATATAATTATATAGATCTTCCAATAATAAAGCTTCAAAAATGAATCATTTAAAACATGAACTTAACCATGTTAATAGAAAAATACCAGTTTGTATGTTTTTCCATTTTATAATTTTTTTAGATTTTTTTATAATGAACTTTTTTAAACATGAAAAGAATTAAATATGTTAATATATTAATTTATAAAAAATCAAAGTGGAATTAACAGGAAGACAAACAGGTTATAAATTATTAAAAACTGCATTAAGAGAATCAAATATAAGAATGCATTCAGTAAAAGTAGTATTATTAAATAATATTTTTGAAAAAATGTTTATTTTCTTGAAGTATTTATTTTATATTATGAAAAATATATGTTTAAAATATAGTATGGAGTTCCATTTCTTGAAACTTTAAAAAATCAAAATAAATATAAAATCTATGATGAATCTGATAGAACAGATAACGATTTAAATAGTATGTGATCATAATAATAATATGGCATTATTGTTTAAGATAATTATATAATAATTAATAATAATTATATTTTTATAATTTTAATAAATAATAAGCTATCGATTACAAACATCTTATGTTTGATACAGATAAACAAAATTATTTTACACATCTAGTTAATATACATAAAAGAGGTAATAATGTTTATAATAAAATTTATGCAATAATAATAATAATAATAATAATAATAATAATAATAATAATAATAATAATAATAATAATAATAATAAATGTTGTAATATTAAGAGTAATAATAATAATCAAGGAATATTTATTTAAAAATGTTTTCGATATATCTAAATTTTTTTCTTAAATATTGTATTGAATAATATAACATTTACTAATAGAATTATATAACGATTCAATGCTTTCATCAAACGAAAAATTAAAAAATAATGAAAAAAAGAAAAAAAATAAAAAAGAAAATAGTGGTACATATACTATATTATAAATTTTTTTTTATTGATTAAATAAATAATTATTAAAGTAATAATTTTTATTTTATTTAAAAGAGGAACTTTCGTTAAAAAGTATTAATCTTAAGAAATTCGAAGAATCGTTACAAATTAAACAAAATTTAAATAATATAAATTCAATAGGACAAGTAAATTTAATTGAGATTAATTAATCAATTATTTAAATATCTTTTAAAAGACATAATCTTTATTTAGATTTATTTTATAATTAAATAAAAAAGTTTTATGAATCTAGAGACAGGTATTATGAACAACGACAGCGACTGAATAATATTTTAGAAGAGGATTTAAATAGAATAGAATTTAATAGAAGTAAAATATTCAAGAAGAAATTCTGTGCACTTAAAATTAATAAGGTAAATAAAAGTATAAATATTTTTTTTATTTAAACGAAAAGAATCTTTAAGTTTAAAATATTCAAAAAATATAAAAAGAATAATGCATTTGCCGATGATGATCTACAACGTATGAGAACTATAATAAATAATGACTTAAGAGCTGAACGTGAAAAAATAATTAAGAGACATCCATGGTTCAATGATATGGTGAACAAAATGGTATACACTACTGGAACCAACAGACAATTATCTGAAACTGAAAATATTTTATTAAGACAAATTAAAAAGTAAATTAAAAGAAAATTGTTTTATAAATTTATAAGTGATATTCTTATTTAATATTAAATATTTTATTATATTATTTTTAATATAATAAAAAAAAATAAAAGTACAATAGAAGATGGTATTCCGTTTTCAAGAATTACATATATTAATATTTTAAAAATTATACCCCCGTCAGAGTTTATGTCTGAAAACATTCAAAGAATTCTTCGATTTATTAAACAACATGAACCTATTGCTGAAAGAGATTATATGGAAGCAGTAGAAGCATCAGGGCATTCAATGAAAATAATAAATTCAAATGATGATGATAATAATGATGATGATAATGTTAATAATGATGAAAATGAAAACGATATTGATAATGATATTACTAATAATAATGAAAATATTGAAAATATTGAAAGTATCGAAAGCGTAGAAAATTTAAAAGATATTAAAAAATAAAATATATATTTAAAATAAAATATATATTTAAAATAAAATTTATTAAAAAAACTAAATAAATATAAATATATAAATAATATACATAAAATGATATTAAAAATGTTATCCTATATATTTATAATTTATTTTATCACTATTTCTTTTATTATTTTGATTAAACAATGAAAATACAATATAAATATCATTAAATATATTTAATATAAATATATTAATTTTCAGAAACTTCAACAATTTCATTTAAACTTTCAACACTTAATTTTTGTTGTTTTTGAGCTACTTTCAATGATTTTTTATAACCTTCTATATCAAATACAAATGGTTCTTGTCCAAAATTTACTTTCATTTCAGATCCAGTATATAAACCAATACATACAAATATTGGTTGATCAGGAATTGCAATACCTGTCATTCCTATAAATATATAGGTATTTATTAATAATGTAATAAAAAAAATTAAATAAAATTTAATAAATTGAGAATGTATATGTTTAATTATATATTTGTTTATAATAACCAATAACATAATCATTAGAAAATATTTTTTTTTCTTATTATTTACCCAGATTTTTTCCATTTTTGGTATAGAATACTTTTTTATCAATAAAATTAATACAACATCCAACAACATCACCAACTTCATAAGACGGCCCATAGTGTGTCCAATTTCCATGTTCATAATGATCACCTGTATAATTACAATAACCACTACTATTTTTAGAATAACCTATTATTTTATAACATGAAAAATGTAATATAACATAATATATAATATAATTATAATTACAATTATAATCATAAGTAAAAAATGATTTAGAATATAACTATATATTTTATTTTTAATAATGGTAGTACCTGGTCTATTAGATAATTCCATATGTCTAGTACAATATCCAATTGCACCAAAATTTGGCCTATTAATATTGTAAAAAAAATAATGTCAGAAAAAATGAATGAAACAATAATAGAATTTATAAATTAATAAACATTACCATTCTGATCTTCTAAATATAATTTTAACTTCATAATAATATACTTGATGTCTATTTGAAATTGGCATGTTTGATCTGACTGATGCCCAACATTCATTATCAATTAAACCTTAAAAATAATAATATTTCAGTATACATAATAAAATATAATATAATTAATGTTATATATATATAAACTACCTATATGCTTAACATATGTATTATTTTCAAATAATTCTAATTGAACTGCTTTATCATTTGGGTCTAAACTTAATGTTGTTAAAACTAACATTATGTAAAAATTAAACATTTAAACATAATGATACAAATAAATATTTAATTATAAATAAATTTAAATAATATATATGATAATATATTTATATAAATACCATAATACTTGTTTTTCAATGAATTAATACTTTCTTTATATAAAAATATTTTTTATATAATAAATATATATATTAATTAATGATGCAGTATTAATTAAAATTGAATAGTGATAATTTTTTACTTTTAAATATATGTAAATACCTTCTAATTTTTCAATTTTAAGTAATTGCTCTTTACTTTTTTCTATAAGAAAAAAATATTTATAATTATATCAAATTTTGATATTTAATATTATTATTATTATTATTCTAATTATTTATAATTGTTATAATATATATTTACGTTCTAATTCCTTTATTTGCTTTTTATGAGTTAATTCAATATATTTATGTTTTTTGATAACCCAATCAAGATTTTTATCTTGGTATTGACATTTCCAAATGTGATTCTTATTATTATAATATAAAATATCTTTAAATTAGTATTTTAATGCCTCATTATATATTTTATAGATATCTAAATAAAGTAATTATATATTTTAAAAAAATTAAAACATTATTAATACTTTATATTCATTCAGTAATATATGAGTTAAAGGACAACCTTGATTTACATTAATACATGATATATATTTTAAGTTTTGTTCTTTATCATTTTCAATTATATTACTCAAAGATTTTAACTCATTATTTTCAGAAATTGATGTTGATGAATTTAATTCATTAAAGTTTCCAATAGAAGTTAATGAAACAATACTTTGCCTTTTTTTAAATATATTATCACATTTTTTATCATGATTATACCGATGACTCACTTTCATTGCGTATTTACAAAAATTACATATGTAAATATTATCACATTCTAATAAATGTTTTCTTAATTTATTTCTTGGCCCACACCAACGACAAGCATTATTATCATTCTCTGAATCATAATCATCATTAAAGCTTTGGCTTGACTGATGATTAATTTTATTCTTTAGTACACTACTTTTACTACTTCCAAGGCAATAGACTTCTAATGTGTCTACAATTTTGGAAATATTTTCATCAAATGGTAAAATAATTCTTATTGGATGTTCATTATTACCTTGGTTATAGTCACTTGAATCAGTTTTTAACTGTGTAATTTGACCACATTTTGGACATGTAATATTAATATATTCTTGAATTTGATCTATTAAATTTAAAGATTGAATTGATATTGTTAATTGGTCTTGAACGGAATACATTATACTGCGTCTTCTACTGTTAGTTATATTATTATTATTATTAATTTTTTCTAAATCACTATCTTTTTCTCTTTCACTTCCAAAATAATTTTTATTTTCGTTAATATTAAGATTTGATGATATATTATGTTCATTTTCACTATCTTGCTTTTTTTTTACTTCATTTATATTTACTGAGACTTTTTTTTGATTTTGAAGGTATTGTTTTCTGAGTTCTTGAATAATATGATCTTTACAAAATATATGTTGACAATTTAGTCTAACAACAGAAGGTGCAGGAACTTTATTACATATAGCACATTTGAATATAGTATTTATACCATTTTCTTTATATATTAATTGGCCATAATTTATTTTAGGTATATCTTCACTTTTTAATTTAGATATTGATGATGATAGCAAAGACATTTGTTTTTAATATATTAATTATATGAATATTATATAAATATATAAATTTATTTTTTAAGAATTATATATCAAAAAAAAAAAAAAAAAGAAGATAAGAAAAAAAAATGTTTATACAAAAATAATGTAACTCTATAAAGTTTATTAAATTTAATATAAATTTTATTTTTTATTTTATTTAATATATATTATATAATTATTATATTCCTATGTATTATAATATTTTTAAATATTTAATTATTATATAAATTTATAGTAATTAAATATTTTTTATAGTATCATAATTATTTTTTTCCCTTATAATATAAAATTAAATTTCGTTCATTATATAATATAATAATTATAATAATAATCAATAATTTAAGTTATTAAATTTATTTATACCATTTTTTTATATTATATATATATATATATATATATTTATATTTTTTTTTTCTTTCTTTAAAAAAATAAATCATAAAATGGAATCTTTTGAAATTTCAGAAAAAGATCTTGAAGAAGAAAATGAATTATTTAATGATCCAGAATCAAGAAGAAAACGTAAAAGATTCACTAAAGAGGATGCAATATATGGAATATGGAAAGAAAGTAATAGTGAAGAAGAAGATTATAATATTAATAATAATTATTCAAAAGGCAAATATAATACAGGAATTTCATTTGTTAAAGGACAATTAACTAATAATAATAATAATAGTAATAATTATTCAGATAGTAGCAGTAGTAGCAGTGATGAAAATTTTAAAAGTATTAGTGATAGTGATAATGATGATAGTAGTGATAGTGATAGTGACAATGATAGTAAAAATTCAAAAAAAGATGATGATAAAATGGATGAAGATACTAATGAAACTTCAACCAGTAGTTTTCAAGGTCTTGGGTTTGGTAATTCAGCAGGTCAAGGTCTTGGTTTTGGTAATTCAACAGGTCAAGGCCTTGGCTTTGGTAATTCAACAGGTCAAGGCCTTGGCTTTGGTAATTCAACAGGTCAAGGTTTTGGTTTTGGTAATTCAGAACAAAGTTTAAAATCAAATAATAATGCTGCTAGTAGTATGGTTGTTCCAACAGAGTTTTCTTCTTCAAAAAATAAAAAAGAAAAGAAAAGAAAGGAAAAAACATATAATTCAACTGCTACATATAAACCAAAATTAAAAGTTGATAAAGATTTTGGTAAATTCGAACAATATACAAAAGGTATTGGTTTAAAACTTTTAATGAAACAAGGTTATGTACCAGGTGAAGGTTTAGGTGTTAATAAGGATGGTATTACAGCACCAATTGATGTTAAATTAAGACCAAAAGGACAAGGTCTTTCATTTAATAATTTTGATGAAATGACGGAAAATGATAAAATTCAACAAAAAGAATACAAAAAAAAATATGCAGCGGAATTAAAAGCAAAAGGTATTAAGATGGATATTGGTTTAGACGAAATTGATGAAAATGTAATTGAAGAAGAAAATGAATTAGAAGCAAGACCGAAGACTGAAGCATGGAAAAAAGGTAAAAAAAATAAGAAAAAAGTAACACTATATAAAACTGTAGATGAAATTATTAGAGAAGAAGCTGAATTATCAGATAAAATGTCAAACATTATACAACCACAACCAATGAAGATTGTTGATATGACCAAAAAGGAAGTAAGAATAATATCAGATACTAGTCAACTATCCTCTGATAATAAAATTAGTATTGATAAGTATTTTGAAATTAATGAACATTTACCAGAGTTAAGACATAATATAAAATTAATAACAGATTTAACTCAAGCTGATTTAATGTATATATTAAAACAATTAAAAATAGAAGAAACAAAGAGAAAATCATTAGAGCAAAGATATTCCCAAAAAGCTGAACAATTAAAATTAGGAAAAATTAAAATAGAAAAAGTTAAAAAAATAGATTCAATTATGAAAGAAATTAAAAATATTTATCAGGAAATAATGAAAGAGTTTAAACTTTTAGAAAAAAGAAAAATTTTAAATCAATATCAATCAGAAAATCCAACAAATAATAAAGAATTAACAGAAGTTCAAAAAGTTTTTTCAAATATAAAAAATAATATACTTACAGTTAAAGATGGAAATGAATTATTTACTATATTAGATAAAAGATTTTCACAATTAGAATCTGAATATGAAATATTTTTTGAGTTTAAACTTGATCGATTATTAGTTTCAGTTATAAACCCTATATTTAAGAAAATGTTATTAAATTGGAATCCTTTGGAAGATCGATATTTATGTATTGACTATTTTATAAAATGGAAAAAACTTTTATTAATAAAATCACAAGATGAAAAAAATGATAATGATTCATCTTATCTTTTTATATTATCTTCTCAAAAAGATATGACATGTTTTGAATCGTTGTTATATAACAATTGGTTACCAAAAATAAGACAAACAATAAAGTAAGTTATATAAATTTATTATTATTATTATTATTGTTATTATTATTATTATTATTATTATTATTATTATTATTATTATTATTAATTATTATTATTATTATTATTATTATTATTATTATTATTATTATTATTATTATTATTATTATTATTATTATTATTATTATTATTATTATTATTATTATTATTATTTTATTATTATTCTTATTTTATTATTATTTTATAATTACTATATAATATTTATAATATTATATATATTAATTTACTTGATTGTATATATTAGTAATGATTGGGACCCAAAAAATCCTGATTCCTTAATTAAACTTTTAGAAGAATGGGAAGTTATTCTACCACAGTGGCTTAAAAATAATATTATTGAGCAATTAATTATTCCTAAACTAAAATTTGAAGTTGATCATTGGATACCACAAAATTATTTTAAAGATTCATCAAATAATAATATACCTTTGCATTCATATTTAATACCATGGCTAGTAGTTATTGACGAAGATAAAATGCATTTACATTTATTTGAAATTGTTAAAAATAAATTAATTGTATATTTACATAACAAACCATTTTTGGAAACAGAAAATGATGGTGGAAAGTTTATTTTACAAAATCTTTGTTCATGGCTAGAGGTAGAGTTTTGAATTATTTATTTATTTATTTATTTATTTATTTATTTATTTATTTATTTATTTATTTATTTATTTATTTATTTATTTATTTATTTATTTATTTATTTATTTATTTATTTATTTATTTATAAGTTATTTCTTTTATTAATTATTAATATTTTTTTTTCTTTACCTTTATAAAAAAAAAAAAAAAAAATAAATGAAATATAAAAAAAGGTTTTAACTAAAGAAGATTTTACAGATATATTAACTCAATGTGTCCTTCCAGAATTAGTAAGACATTTAAGATATAATTTTTTCATTAATCCTGCAAAACAAGATATTCAACCTTTAATGCAAGTTTTATCATGGTCAGAATTTGTACCTGAAATGCTAATGACAAAAATTATTACATCAGAATTTTTCCCAAAATGGTATAAAATTTTAGCTATGTGGCTTAAATCAGGAGAAGAAAGTGGTAATGAGCCAAATTATAATGAAATTGCTGCATGGTATAAATCTTGGAAAGATATATTAAAAGATATCAATGGATTAGATATCTATTGGAAACAAGGATTAGATATGATGAATCAAGGACCTTCATGTAAAATACCTATTATTAATTCATTGGATGATGAACCATTACTATCAAATACTAAAAGTAATTATATATATATATATATTTTAAAAAAAGAATAAAAAATAAAAAATAAAATTTTATATATTAATTATTATTGATAATAATGTTACTAATTATTATTTGTTATTAATTATTATTACATATAGTTTCACAATTAATGAATAATAACTCTCAACAAGAAAAACCGAAGGGTAAACTTAAACCACAATTATCATTAAAGGAATATATAGAAAAAGAACTCGAAAAAGAAGATTGTTTACTTGAACCATCTAGAATTATACATGAAAGCGGGAAAACACTATATAATATTATTAAAGTGTATTATGAACCAATATCAAAAAAGAAAACTATATATAATTTATATATTGATGATGGTGTTTTATTTATTAAACTTGCCAAATCTGAAGCTAATAATTATATGCCAATTGGTATAAATGATTTAATTGAAAAAATTAGAAAATTGACATAATATTATAATATAAAGAATAAAAAGATATTTTTTTTATCATATTTAGTACAATTTAATAATTTAAAAAAAAAGAAAAAAGGAAAAAAAAAAACTTTATGTGTATGATAAAAATATTATTATAACATTTAACAATCCTACTGAAAATATATATATAACAAGTTAAATAAATTTTAAATATTACACATAATTAATAATTTATTAAAGAAAAAACAAAATGAAATAAGAATAAACTATCACAAAATAATTCAAAAAAAAAAAAATGAAATGAAATGAAATAAATTAACATTAACACATATATTTAATATTGAATTATAATAGATTAATATATTCTTTATATATATTTATTATTATTGTTTTATTATTATTATATATACATAATTATTAAAATAATTATTATTTTGGTATTATATTATTCATATTTTATTTTTATTGATATGATAAGAATTCTATTAATAATTCTATTACATTAATAAAAACGAAAAAACAGTAATAAAAAACCATTACACTTAGAGTAATATTTTTAAATTTTTAAAATTTAATTCAATTTTGATGTAAATAAATATTTTTTATGTACTAAAAATCTATTATCTAATATAATACTACATAAAATTAACAAAATTAATAAGAATATAAAAAAAAAAAAAAAAAAAAAAAGTGAATTTACATATTATTATTATTATTATTATTATTATTATTATTATTATTATTATTATTATTATTATGATTATGATTATGATTATGATTATGATTATGATTATGATTATTATTATTATTATTATTATTATTATTATTATTATTATTATTATTATTATTATTATTATTATTATTATTATTATTATTATGATTATTATTATGATTATTATTATGATAATGATGATGATTATTATTATTATTATTTTGTTATATTGTTATTAATGGTTTTTTATTTTCCTGCTTTGTTTGTAAAAATCTTGGATAATTAGTCCATCTTAAAAGTTCGTAAACTTCTTTAAGAACTGGCTTAAATAATAATATATCGATATTTTCACTTTTATGAATTTTATGTTCTACAGATTTAACTAATTCACTTGTTAAATTTAATTGATATTCTGATCCCTCTGGTATAAACTTTTCAAATATTCTAATTAAATGGTTTTTTATTTCTGGTGATTCTACAATCATTGCAGTTTTATATAAACTTTCATAGTATGGTATTTCTTCATCATTTATTTTAATAGTAGTTTCATTATGTGGAGTGTATTTATGTGGATTTTCGACTAATTCTTTTAAATTCCATGAATTACTTTTAGTACTAGCATTTTGACACTTCAATAATATATTTATCATAGCTTCATAAAACAATAAATTTTCAATACAAACTTCACCTACTAAAAATCTTTTAAATTCTTTGTAAATTGCACACTTTGGATTTAATACTTTTTCAAAATTAGTAATTTCCATTTCATTAACTTCATCATCTTCAATAACTTCAACTTTTTCAACACTACGTCTTCTATATTTTTCATGTAACATATCTACTTTATTTTGATAAGCATGGACAGTGAATACTGGTTTAACAATAATAATGGAATGATATGTAATAAAGAATATTACAAACCATATTGAAACGGGAATAAATTTAAATTTTATAGATAATATTTTGAAAATAATAAAACATAAACTACATATTAATGATGTTATTATAACTGCTTTAATTTCATATTGAACACCAATAGTTTCTTGATATGATCTAATTTTATATTTTTTATATAATGCATAAAACATACTAATAAAAAGTGTTGCTAAAATAATTGTATGATATTTTTGAATTATAAATTTATTTTTTATAATCATGTTTTTATCAACAGCATATATTATTAATAAGCAAGTTGTAATAATTCCAATTAATCCTAATATAACAATATTGGACCATTTTTCATATAATTGGAACTGAATAATATTTATATGAAGTTTATCATTTTTCCTATAAAAATTATATTTATAATTTTGTTAAATTTGTTATTTAATATAATGATTTAATATTATATTATAAATTAAAAGTATTCTATAATACTTACTTTAAACTATCATCATTATAATGTACTATATAATTATATTAATAAATATAAAAAATTAAAAATTATTAATATATTTTTTTTAAAATATATATATATAATTAAAAACTATATATTATTTACTATATTTTTATACTAAAATAATATTTACATGAATTATTTAATCTGGCATTTTGGATTTTCAATCTAAATTCTATTTTTTTAACTCTAACTACATTTGTAATAATCCATATTGGAATAGAATATGAACTATTATTATATAATAAAGTATATTATATTATAATAATAATTAATAAAAATAATAATATTTTGTAAAAATATACAAGTTTATATATATATACATATTAAAAAAAGTTATCTTAATTACCATATTATAATATAAATAAAACTTGGTATTTTAAGTATATTTTGTTCATTAGTTAGAGCAGCTTCAATTAATAATAATGTAATTAAAAAAATAACAGCTATTGTATGATATATATATATATTAATATCTCTAATTAACATTAACTTTGATTTTTTACATAGTGTAAATAAGATTAATGTTGTTATAATATAAATAAGTGAAATTAACAATATTGGTATATATATTATAAAATAAAAATCAGTAGTTTTTTCAGATGGTTCATTTTCAGTTAACACAATAGGATTATTATTATTTTCTGAATATGTGATATTTTGTACTAGAAATGGCGAAGGTGCCATGGTTGTTCGAGTTTTTTATTATATGATTTTAATGTTTTTATTGTAATTTTGATATATATATATTAGATTATATTATATTAATGTTGTACTGTTTTTTATAAAAAATAGTATAATTTTTAAAATAATTGTATATAGTACATCATGAATTTATACTTATTAAAAAATATTTATATAAAGAATGAAAATAAAAAAGTGACAATTCTTTATATAAATGTAAAAATCTACTATAATAAAATCTAGTTTTTTAAATAATTCTATAAATGATATTAATATAAAAAAAAAAAAATTTTTTTTGAAAAAATTGAAAAAAAGTTAAAAATTTTTTAAAATAAAATGAGAAAATTATATATCAAATGAATTTTATTCCGTTTTGTTTTGTATTAATCGAATAATATTCTGAACTAATATTTAACAGATTAATATCTGTATCTTATGATCTATTTGTTATTAGTAATATTATAACATTGAATATATTAAAACTATATTTTGATAATATATATTTATAAACACGTTTTTCTTATTTTAAAAGTTTAATTAATAATATATTTAAAAATATTCAAGTTTTTAATTTATTTATTTATCTTTCATTGTTATTTTATGTTTTACTTTTATTTTAATTTCATTTTATATTATTATTATTACTATAATTAATATATACAATATTATGTTTTTACTATTATTAATAAAACTATAGTATTATAATATGATTAAATAGTTTATATTATTAAATGTGTAAAATTTAATTTATAATTTTTAATATAAATTTATATATATTTTTAATATAGTAATTTTAATATATTATTATTTTGATGTTTGGTAACACAAAATTTAAAGTTTATTAAAAAACAACCAATCTTATTATCATAAAATAATATAAAATCTATTTTGTTAATATAAAAATAATAAAGGACAAAAAAAAAAAAAAAAAATAATTTTTTTATTTCATATTTAAATTTATATATTAATAGTACATGGTAGTTTTTTCATTATTAAAAAATTAATATATTAAACCCATTGTTCAAAAACTTTATTAATTATTATTTTATTTTTATTTTTTCATTCTATTAATTGTTTATAATAAATACACCGCACATTATTTTATAGAATAAACTAGCTAAATGTTTTAATACTTGTAACAAAATTTTTTTAAATTTAAAATTCAAAAACATCAATTATGTTACAAGTTAATATAAAATTATAAAACATATTTTTTAATTTGTAAAAATAAAGCATATTTCTTCATTTTTACAAATTAAAAAGTCATAAAATTTTTTATTCTTTTATTTTTTCATTAGTCGTATATTATAACCATATTTTTATTTACAATAATTATATGTTTAAAAATTATTTATTATTAATTATTGATTGTTGATTATTGATTATTGATCATTGATTTATTTATTATACGATTATTGATTATAACACTAATTATAATACAATATAATATTATTTATTATTCATTTTAAAATACAATATAATTATTATATGTTAATAATTTGATATAGTTCAAAAAAAATGTATATATATTTCTAATTAAACTATATCTTTTATTCTATTGTATAATGTTTATCTATTGAATGAATGTTTTTTTTTTTTTTTCATTTATAAATATAAAAACAAGTGTACAATTAATGAATATATATTAATTATTATTATTATTATTATTATTATTATTATTATTATTATTTATTATTATTTATTATTATTATTATTATTATTATTATTATTATTATTATTATTATTATTATTATTATTATTATTATTATTATTATTATTATTATTATTATTATTATTATTTATTTATTATTATTATTATTATTATTATTATTATTATTAATTATTAATTATTTATTTATTTATTTATTTTATTTTATTTATTATTACTATTACAAATTATATCTTAATACTAATTTTACCTGGTGAATTTCTCCCATTTATCATAAATTGTTAGTTTTATAAATAATAAATAAAGTAATAATATAACAAAAATTTTAAAATAGAAATTATATAATAATTAAAGTTTAAAGTGCAAAGTTATCCTAAAAAAGTTATATAACATAATCATTATAGAATATTTAAATCTATATTTAGTTTTGTTATTTTGATAAATAAATTGAGTTTTTTTTTTTATTTTAAAATATTTTTTAAATATTATTTTTAGAAAATAATTTAATATTACATAAATTTTAGGTAAAAAAAATATTTAATCAATCAGCAATTTCTTTGATTTTTATATTCTAATTTTTATTTTCTTTATTTATTAATAATTATAAAATATATTATATATAATGGGTTATCATGATAGATGTTTTGAAGATATTCCATATTTAGAAAGCAAGGATCCATATCATAATAATAGACGTGATAGGTTAACTGAAAGTGCTATAAACCGATACGCTGAAACTAACCCTGAATACCAAAAAGTTTTAGATAAATATTATAGACCTGATAAAAAACTACCAAGAGCAATAACAACAACGAAGAAATCAGCAGTAGTAAAAGAATCTTCAACCTCAAAAATTACAAATTCAACAACAAAAGAAATTCCAATGTGCTGTGATTCCCGTTGTAGTTCAGCTTCAAACTCTTCAGAAAGACTTTGTCCTAACTGTAAACAAAAATTTTACGCTTCGAAAAAAAAGACTAGCACAATTAAAGACAAAAAAGAAAATGATTCTAATTTAATTTATTGGAATAAAAATAAATTTGATGATAATCATGTATGATATTTTACTTCATTTTTTTTAATTATAATAACTAGACAATTTAAATAATTGAATTACAGTAATAATAATAATATTATTAACTTAATATTATATTAAAACAATATTTTAATATTAAATATTTCTATAATGTTTATTTAAATTATTTAGGTACCAACTTTCCCACCCAGACCACCAAATGAATGTACATCCCTTATTTTGCCAGCCATGTTTACGGAAGAAGAAAAAAAGTATTATCAATCAAAACAACCAAAATACCCACCAGTTGAAAAGATTACTTCAGTTATAGAAAATAAACCACCAAGATCAAAACCATCCGGTCAGTATAATATAATTACAGGTATTGTATTGTTATTATAATTAAAAAATAATAGTCATTTTAAATAGAGTATATATATATATATTAAATCAAAATATTTATTTTTTTTTCTGATTAGGTGAAGAATTATATGAAATTGCATGAATCTAATTTAAACATGTTATTATTATTAATATAAATCGAAATCAATTAAAAAAAGAAAAAAAATTTTGTATTTTTATATATAATTAAAAAATAGTAAATCAATATAGTAATAATATTTAACTCCTTTAATAAAATAGCATATCTTTTTCATTACATTTTTACTTATAATTGTATTATTAACAATTTATATTATTGTTTTATTATAATAAATTTATTATTTCTTTTAAAAAAATTAAATAAATAATCAATAAAAATAATAAATATAATTTAATTAAAAAATTGATAAAAATGTTATTAATATTTATTTTCAGTGTAATATTATATGAAAAAACTTATTATTAAATTATTATTATTTAAATATATTTATTTCTTTTTTTTTTATTTATTTATTATTGTTTTATTTAACATTATGTATATTTAAATAATATCATTTTCTTTTCTACAATTATTAATTAAATACAAATATGGTATTGAAGTTTTTTTATAACTTTAAGTTTATTTTATCTTACCATATAAAAATTATGCTTTAATTTAATTCATTTATATAACAAACTAAAAATTATAAAATAATATTTAAATATAATTATAAATTAATATAAATAAATAAAAAAATCTAAACCTCTCCCTTTTTTCATAAAATAAAAAAATAATCTCTTAAAATTTTATTTTTATTTATAAAAGAATTATCTATATTATTTTATGGTTTATACATATATATATTCTCAAATTATATGAGATAAATCTAGTATTTATTTTGAGAAATAATATATAATAAACTTTTTATGAACAAACTTTAAATGCATTTAATGCTTAATTATATTTATAATTACAAAAAAAATATAAATCTTAAAAGAATAATTATAATATAATTTTTTTTTTAAATAATATCAAATTAACTTTATAAATTGATTTAGTAAATTTTGTATTATTTCCAACAAATAATAAAGTATTGATTATTGATTATATAATAATTGATATTTTGTGATATTAATAATATAATTTATCATTATACTTTTTAATATTATTATTATTATTATTATTATTATTATTATTATTATTATTATTATTATTATTTTTATTATTATATTATTATTATTATTTTTATTATTAATATTATTATTATTATTATGAAATTTTAATATCATAATTTACACTATAATTATAATTATAATATTGTTTTTTTTTACTTTTCATATTTTATAAAAAAATGGTTAACATATTTTATTTATAATTATCTTTACTGTTTTAAATTTTTTTTCTTTCTATTTCTTTCATATATATATTTTATATTTTGTTAGATTAAAATTTTATTTATTAAATGATAGAAAATATTACACTTTTAATAAAATAAAAATTGAAACAGTTGAAAAAAATTTTTTTCTGTAATAATCAATTTTGACAATTTTGTTAATTAATAATTACATTATAATTACAGAGAAATGAAATAGTATATTAAGCATTACCAATAGCAAAATATTACAAATAATGATATTATAATATAAAATTTCATTAAAAAATTTTAACATTTTATATATAAATTATATATATAAATAATAAAAATATATTTAAAAATAAAAAAAAGTTAATATTATCTTTAAAAGCAAAAAAAGGAAAAAGAAAAAGAAATAAAAGATTTAAAATTAAAAATTATCAATTAAAATAAGAAGAAATAATATATATACATTAAAAAGAAATAAGTTACATTTAAAAATGGAATCATTAGACACAAATTCAGATACTGTAATTTCAAGAAGGTCTTCAGAAATATCAAAGAGAAGATATTCAACAAAAAATGAAAACAATTTTGTTGATAATGGATCTAGACCTATACGGAATTCAAATTCATGTATAATATAAAACTAAAAAACTATTTTATTATTTTAAATAAATAAATAAAAAAAATTTATATATTAAAATTCTATATTATTTTTTATTATATATTATTATTTTATTCTATATTAATTATGCTATGTTATGGTATATTATGTTATATTTGTTATATATAAAAATAATAATAATGGAAATAATATTAATTAAAGTGCTTTCAATATGTTCAAATGATTTTGATCAATTTAAGGAAGAGATTGAAAAAAGAATACAGAAAAGAGAGGAAGAAAGAGTTAAAAATAGAATGATAATGAAAGAAGAAATTAAAAGAGAAAAAAATATTATTAAAAGAATGCATAGCGTAAAAGATGATGATGGAGATGAAGTAATTATAACAGAAAAAGATTGTATAAAAATATGAAAAAATATATCTCTATTGATTAATATTAAATATTTATATATTTTTTATATTATATATATATATACTTTATATATTTATTTGAATTGAAAATAGAAAAAACTACATTTTAATGATAAAGAATTTTATGGTGTTAATTTTGAAAAACCGGAAAAAGAAGAAATTGTCGATTTAAAAAAAAGAAGAAAATCTGATTATAAGAGTAAAAAATTAACTAAAAAATTAAGGGAACATCAAGGTGATATTTTTATTGAAGCATTGTCAAAATGTATTAATAAAGATAATACAAATACCACAGCAGAACCTGAAGAATCAACATTAGATAATTCAGATTCACAATCAAATACTCCCGAGGTTAATTCTATTTTAAAAGCTACAAAAAATTATATTGAACAACCAAAATTAATTTGGGATACAACAGATGTATTTCCTGTTGGTATTGGTGAAACTGAAGGAATTGATATATTCCGTATTGAAGATTTAGGTTTATCCATGGTTGATTCTGATGATTATGGTGCATTTAGTACTGGAGATTGCTATGTTATCTTAAATACGTATAAAGAAGATAGAGAATTAAAACATAAAATATTTCAATGGATAGGTAAAATGGCAGAGAGTGATAAATTGTTTTGTTCTGCTATATATGCTGTTATGTTAAAAGGTGTCCTTAATGAAACTCATAATATTATTAGAGAGGTATGTTATATATAATATCATTTCAATATATAAAAGTAGTTTAATTTTCAATTAATTAATAAAATATAACATACTTATAACAATAATAATAATAATTATTATAATAATTGATCCATTTATTAAATTCAGGTTGAAGGTGAAGAAAGTGATGACCTTAAAGATATTTTCAGTACAGAAATTAGATATTTAGATTACAGTGAATGTGCAGAAAGTAGATTAACATCACCAGAGGAAGAACAATATTCATTAAGAATGTATAAAATTTTTGAAAAAGGAAAAATTCATTTGGTAAAGATTAAAATTATAATAATAATAATAATAATAATAATAATAATAATAATAATAATAATAATAATAAAATAATAAGAAGAATAATAATATTAACAATGTTAATTATAATATTAATATTAATAATATTAAAATTAATAAATATTTTTCTATCTAAATATTCTTACCAATGTGTTTTAATAATATATCTATAATATTTAAATAATATAGGTTGAAACAAGTCATTTAATGTTTGATAGTAACTGTGTTATGTTAATTGATAATGGACTTGAATTATTTCAATGGAATGGAAAAAATGCAAGTATGATTAATAAAGTATTTGGTCGTATATTATTAAAAAGAATTAATTCTAATGAAAGAAAAAATAGAGCTGTAATAAAAGAATTTGAAGAATTTGAAGAAGAAAGTAGTTTCTGGGAATTATTTGAAGATGAAAGAACAGAAGAGAATGGTAAAATGATAAAAAGAATGAAATAGTATAACTAAAATATTTATATAGTATTTATTTATAAATATTTGCTAAAATATAAATATAACAATTATTATTAATATTTTAAATGATAGCATCACAATTTACGGAAGAAATTCAATCAAATGAAAAATTAACTAAAATCCTCGAAGCTGCTGAGCAACCAAATAAATTATATAAGTAAATATATATTATTTTTTCTTATGATTTTTTATTATAACTTTTATATTTATATAAATTACTTTAATATATTAAATATATGCAAATATGTTATAATTTTTTAGGGTTCCTGACATTGAAAGTTTAGATGATGTAAACTGTGATGATTATCTAGAAGCTGAAGGCTTTTTCTTCAACAAATATATATTAAAATCTGAAAATTGTTATATTATGGACTGTGGTGTTGAAATATTTTTATGGACTGGTAATAAAGCTTCAGAAAATAGTCGTAGTTTAATCCAAGAATTTACTGTGGTATTGTACTTTATTCTTTTATAAAAATAAATAATATATATATAATAAAATAATAATAATAATAATAATAATAATAATAATAATAATAATAATAATAATAATAATAATAATAATAATAATAATAATAATAATAATAATAATAATAATAATAATAATAATAATAATAATAATAATAATAATAATAATAATAATAATAATAATAATAATAATAATAATAATAATAATAATAATATTAATAATAATAATAATAATAATAATAATAATAATAATAATAATAATAATAAAATATTTATATTTATGATTACAATTAGAAACTATTCCCAAATAAGCCAAGACCAAATTGGATTGGATTACATAGATTTAATGAGGATAGTGAATCTGAAATGTTTACAATTAGATTCTATAATTGGGGAATTCCTGAAGATGCCGATCTATCTAAATTAATTTTACCAAGTAAATTAATTATTTATTTAGAAATTTTTAATAATCAAATTGTTTAATTATCAAATTATTAACTATTATTTTTATTTAATATATAAATAAAATGAAATAAAAATTAAAAACTTTAGACAATTGTTATAATGGTCAAATAACGATTGATGCTAGTGCTTTATTTAATACAAATCCTAAAGAATCTGATTTGGAAAATGCTAAACAACTTAGTAATATTATGAATAATGCTAACGAGAGTTTACAAGGAATTTATGGTTTTGTATTTGATCCAGTAAGTTGTAATTTCATTGAAATTACAGAATCCGAAATTGGACAGTTTTACAGTAAAAATTCGTATATCTTTTTATGTATTTATAAAGTTAATAATGATATGGAAGAAGGAAATGAAGATGAAGATGAAGATTCTGAAATTGAAAATGAATATGAATCATCAAAATCATTTGCAAAATTCGGTTCAACTAAAAGTCACACTATTATTGGTAAAAAGAAAACTAATCATAAAATGAACTGTGTGGTATATTTCTGGCAAGGAACAATGGCTAACAGATTTGCATGGTTATCATTTTTATACTCAAAAAAGGATCAAATTGAAGCTGGTACATTAGCCGCTTATCATGAACCATTACATGTTATCATTTTAAATCAAGGAAGCGAATCACTTTCCTTCCTTTCTCATCTTAACAATTATTGTGTCTACTACAAAAATAAAAGATTATCATATTATGATGAAGTTAATATTCTTAATCCATTATCATATAGTTCTAATGAAAATATAAATTATGATATTGAAACTGATAGAAGTAAATATTATATTAAACAAAAAATTAGAATGTTCCACATACAAACTAATCAAAAATATAAAACAACTAGGGCTTGGGAAGTTGATAACAAAGCTGAATCTTTAGTTTCTAGAGATTGTTTTCTTGTTATTAATAATAATATTGACTTTATAACAGATATTAATGATTATGAAGATGATGAAGAAGGAATAGAAGATGAAGAAAATACAAATGAAAATGAAAATGAAAATGTTGTTGAAAACAATGAAAATGAAAATGTTATTGAAAACAGTAATAATGAACCATCTATTGAAAACAATGAAAATGAACAAACTATTGAAAACAATGATAATGAACCAACTGTAGAAAACAATGATAATGAACCAATTATTGAAAACAATGATAATGAATCATCTATTGAAAACAATGAAAATGAACCAACTGTTGGAAATAATGATAATGAACCAACTATTGAAAATAATGAAAATGAAAATGAAAATGTTGTTGAAAACAATGAAAATGATAATGAACCATCTGAAAACAATGAAAATGAACCATCTGTTGAAAACAATGATAATGAACCATCTGTTGAAAACAATGATAATGAACCAACTGTAGAAAACAATGATAATGAACCATCTGTAGAAAACAATGATAATGAACCAACTGTAGAAAACAATGATAATGAACCATCTGTAGAAAACAATGATAATGAACCAACTGTAGAAAACAATGATAATGAACCAACTATTGAAAATAATGAAAATGAAAATGAAAATGTTGTTGAAAACAATGAGAATGAACCAACTATTGAAAATAATGAAAATGAAAATGAAAATGTTGTTGAAAACAATGATAATGAACCAACTATTGAAAATAATGAAAATGAAAATGTTGTTGAAAATAATGAGAATGAACCAACTATTGAAAATAATGAAAATGAAAATGAAAATGTTGTTGAAAACAATGAAAATGAAAATGAAAATGAAAATGTTGTTGAAAACAGTGATAATAAACCATCTATTGAAAACAATGAAAATGAACAAACTATTGAAAACAATGATAATGAACCAACTGTAGAAAACAATGATAATGAACCAATTATTGAAAATAATGAAAATGAACCAACTATTGAAAATAATGATAATGAACCAACTATTGAAAACAATGAAAATGAACAATTAGTCAAAAACAATGATAATGAACCATCTGTAGAAAACAATGATAATGAACCATCTGTAGAAAACAATGATAATAAACCATCTGTTGAAAACAATGATAATGAACCAACTGTAGAAAACAATGATAATGAACCAACTATTGAAAATAATGAAAATGAAAATGAAAATGTTGTTGAAAACAATGAAAATGAACCAACTGTTGAAAACAATGATAATGAAAATGTTGTTGAAAATAATGATAATGAAAATGTTGTTGAAAACAATGATAATGAACAATTAGTCGAAAACAATGATAATGAACCATCTATTGAAAGCAATGATAATGAACCAACTATTGAAAACAATGAAAATGAAAGTGTTGTTGAAAACAATGATAATGAACCAACTATTGAAAATAATGAAAATGAACCAACTATTGAAAACAATGAAAATGAACAATTAATCGAAAACAATGTTAATGAACCATCTGTTGAAAACAATGATAATGAACCAACTGTTGAAAACAATGATAATGAAAATGTTGTTGAAAATAATGATAATGAAAATGTTGTTGAAAACAATGATAATGAACAATTAGTCGAAAACAATGATAATGAACCATCTATTGAAAATAATGAAAATGCAAATGAAAATGTTGTTGAAAACAATGATAATGAACCAACTATTGAAAATAATGAAAATGAACAATTAGTCGAAAACAATGATAATGAACCATCTGTTGAAAACAATGATAATGAACCAACTATTGAAAATAATGAAAATGAACAATTAGTCGAAAACAATGATAATGAACCATCTGTTGAAAACAATGAAAATGAACAATTAGTCGAAAACAATGATAATGAACCATCTGTTGAAAACAATGATAATGAACCAACTATTGAAAATAATGAAAATGAACAATTAGTCGAAAACAATGATAATGAACCATCTGTTGAAAACAATGAAAATGAACAATTAGTCGAAAACAATGATAATGAACCATCTGTTGAAAACAATGAAAATGAACAATTAGTCGAAAACAATGATAATGAACCATCTGTTGAAAACAATGATAATGAACCAACTGTTGAAAGCAATAATAATGAACCATCAATTGAAAACAATAATAATGAATTAGCTGTTGAAAACAGTGAAAATGAAAATATTGTTGAAAATAATGAAAATGAACCAACTATTGAAAACAATGAAAATGAACCAACTATTGAAAACAATGAAAATGAACCAACTATTGAAAACAATGAAAATGAACCAACTATTGAAAATAATGAAAATGAAAATGTTGTTGAAAACAATGAAAATGAACCGACTATTGAAAACAATGATAATGAACCAACTATTGAAAATAATGAAAATGAACAATTAGTCGAAAACAATGATAATGAACCATCTGTAGAAAACAATGATAATGAACCATCTGTAAAAAGTAATGATAATGAACTATCTGTTGAAAATAATGATAATGAACAATCAGATGAAAACAATAATAATGAACCAACTGTTGAAACCAATGATAATGAACCAACTATTGAAAACAATAGTAATGAACCAACTATTGAAAACAATGAAAATGAAAATGTTATTGAAAATAATGATAATGAACAAGCAATTGAAAGCGATGAAAATGAACCAACTATTGAAAATAATGAAAATGAAAATGTTATTAAAAATAGTGATAATGAAAATGTTGTTGAAAATAATGATAATGAACAATCAGTTGAAAACAATAATAATGAACTAACTGTTGAAAACAATGATAATGAACCAACTGTTGAAAACAATGATAATGAACCAACTGTTGAAAACAATAATAATGAACAATCAGTTGAAAACAATAATAATGAAAATGTTGATGAAAATAATGATAATGAAAATGTTGAAAATAATGGAAATAATGAAAATAACCAAGTAGTTGAAAATAATGATAAAGAAAATGTTGATGAAAACAATGATAATGAAAATGGTGTTGAAAATAATAATAATGAAAATGTTGATGAAAACAATGAAAATGAACAATTAGTCGAAAGCAATGAAAATGAAAATGTCGTTGAAAATAATGATAATGAACAATCAATTGAAAATAATGATATTGAAAATGTTGTTGAAAACAATGATAATGAACAATCAGTTGAAAATAATGATAATGAAAATGTTGTTGAAAACAATGATAATGAACAATCAGTTGAAAACAATGATAATGAACAATCAATTGAAAACAATGATAATGAACCAACTATTGAAAATAATGAAAATGAACAATTAGTCGAAAACAATGATAATGAACCATCTGTTGAAAGCAATGATAATGAACAATCAGTTGAAAACAATGATAATGAACAATCAGTTGAAAACAATGGTAATGAACAATCAGTTGAAAATAATGATAAAGAAAATGTTGTTGAAAACAATGATAATGAACAATCAGTTGAAAATAATGATATTGAAAATGTTGTTGAAAACAATGATAATGAACAATCAGTTGAAAATAATGATTATGAAAATGTTATTGAAAACAATGATAATGAACAATCAGTTGAAAACAATGATAATGAACAATCAGTTGAAAACAATGATAATGAACAATCAGTTGAAAATAATGATAATGAACAATCAATTGAAAACAATGAAAATGTTGTTGAAAACAATGATAATGAACAATCAGTTGAAAATAATGATAATGAAAATGTTGTTGAAAACAATGATAATGAACAATCAGTTGAAAATAATGATAATGAAAATGTTGTTGAAAACAATGATAATGAAAACTTTGTTGAAAATAACGAAAATAATGAAAATAACGAAGTAGTTGAAAATAATGGAAATAATGAAAATGATCAAGTAGTTGAAAATAATGGTAATGAACAATCAATTGAAAACAATAATAATGAATCAACTGTTGAAAGCAATGATAATGAACAAGAAATTGAAAACAATGAAAATGCTATTGAAAACAATAATAATGAATCAACTGTTGAAAGCAATGATAATGAACAAGAAATTGAAAACAATGAAAATGCTATTGAAAACAATAATAATGAAAATGTTATTGAAAACAATGAAAATGAACAATTAGTCGAAAACAATAATAATGAACAATCGGTTGAAAACAATGATAATGAACAAACAATTGAAAACAATGATAATGAAAATGTTGTTATAAGTAATGAAAATGAGCAAACAGTTGAAAACAATAATAATGAACTAACTGTTGATAACAATGAAAATGAGCCAACTGTTGAAAACAACGATAATAATGATAATAATGAAAATATTAAGAAGAATAATAGAAGTATTGATACTGATGAAGCAACAGAAAGTAATATTAGCAGTATTGAGGGATTAAATATTATATCATCTTCAGAACATAATGATAGTTCTGAAACTATTGAAACTGAAATGAATGAAAATGATAATGAAATTGAAACCAGTCAAACTGACCCTTCAACTAAGGAAAAACCTGAAATTAATTCAAATAATGAAACAAAAGAAGAAGATACTACTACTAATACTACTAAAAACGAAGAAATTACTAGAACTCTCATTGATGATGATGATGATTTACTCACAACCATTGTTTCAGCATCAGGATTTGAAGATTTCAGTACCAGTAGAAGAAGTACTATGCGTTCTAGGAAAGAAAGACTTACATCTATTCAAAGTGAAAAAACAAATGAAGATGCTCAATTTTCATGTGATTTATGGATAGGTAAAGGAGCAAGTAAAGATGAAATTAGAAGAGCTATAGAAATATCTAAATGGATTTCTGAATTAATGGCAAGTGAAGATCCATTAAATGTTAAAAAACCAAATAGTTTTGGTTTTGATTTAAATATTATACAAAACTCAGATTTATCTATTTTAGGAGGTAAATATGAATTAAATATTATTCAAGAAGGTAGTGAAACAGATAAATTTTGGAGTAATTTAGGTATTAATCTTAATGTTGAACCTAATGGTTCAAATAATAGTAATACACCATCAATGACACCATCTTCTTCCTTCTATGGTAGTATCGATAAAAGAAGATCTTTATTAAGAAATTATTCATCTTCATATTCTTTAACTATGAAAAAAAGAAATTTAAATATTTATTACGGTAAAGGTACAGAATCATGGTATATGAAACCACCAAGATTCTTTAAGTGCGATTGTAGTAAAGGTTATTTCTCTGTCCGAGAAATTGAAAACTTTTGTCAATATGATTTATCTGATGATTCATGTATTATTTTGGATAGTAATTCACCAGGTAAAATTTATGTTTGGATTGGACGTAATAGTAGTGATGTTGTACGTAAACTTACCCAAAAAAGTGTTGAAGTATGGCTTACAAATATTAATGATGGCCGTTGGTATGATGATAGTTTCTTAACCCTTAGTAAAAATGGAGATGAATCTTCCTCTACTGCTACAACTACTTCTATTGATATTTCATCATTAAAATCTGAAGGATTTGAAAAAAGTCCATTAAGTAATGATAATAAAAATAATTTAACAACCACAACAACAGAAGAAAATGGTGATTCAAATATCGATGAAATTTATAATAAAGTATCAGGTAGTATAGATGCTGATCCATTTATTAAGCGTATGAAAGAAAGAAGAGAAAGAAAAACTAAAAAGACAGCTAAAAAGAGTGATGTTGTTATTGAATATCAAGGAGAAGAATCGATTGACTTTAAATCATTCTTCTTTGGATGGTCTGATGAAGTTGATAATATTAATAATTATGAGCCAGGTAGTTTATACTCCAGAGAAAGTAAGAAAATGAAAAAACAGAGAGATGATGAATTAAATGGTACTAAAGAATATTATGATCCTGTAGTTTATGAATTATGTAACTGTAACAAAAATTAGATATATATATAAAAAAAAGAAAAAAAAAAAAAAAAAAAAAAAAAAAAAAACATAAAAAAAAAAAAAAACTCATATAAAAAATAATGATACCTATAAAATTTTTCTTAAAATATGATTTTACTTTTATATTTTATTTATATATATTATTCTTATTTTTTTTGTATATTTCTACTATATTAATATTTATATAATATAAAAAAATATAAAATGATTTATTTTAAATAAAAAAAAAAAAAAAAAAAAAAAAAAAAAGCATACTTTTAATAATAGTAATATATTGTATTAATAATTATGGCTATACTATAATTACATTATATCTATTAGTTTTAATAAAAAAAAATTCTTTTATTTATACTAATACAATAATTCTAAATATATTATTCCTTTTTTTTTTAATTATTAATTATATTATATAACCCTATAAAAATTAATTATTATTATCATAATAATTTTTATATTTTATAATAAAATATTATAAAAAAATATTTTTCTTTTGAGTAATATCTTATTACATATCTATAATTATTCAATTAAAAAACAAAAAAAAAAATAAAAAATAAAAAAAAAATAAAATAAAATAAAATAAAATAAAATAAAATAGAATTCAATCAAACTTTAATGAAAGATTTAATAACAATAGTAAAATAATAAAATAATAAAATAAGATTATTAATAAAGAATAAATAAATAAAAAAAAGATATAAATAAATAAAATATTTATATAAATAAAACATGCTTATTCCACCTGAATTATTTGGTTTAGTAGAAAAAGATATATACCGTTCTAATACATTAAAGCCAGAAAATTTTCCATTTATAAAAACTTTAAATCTCAGAACTGCACTTTTACTTTCACCTGAAATTCCAACAAGAACAGTTTCTTTTTTTTTTGAGGAATCAGGAATAAAACTTGTAAATATAATAATTTAATAATTTGTACACTTATATTTAAATATTCTTTTTCTTTAAAAATAATTATGAAAGAATAGTTATAATTATCTTATTATAATAAATAATAAATAGAATTATAATTTTTAATAGTATTTATGATTATTTATATATATAAATATTATAGGTTCATCTTGGTATTAAAACTTGGAAACCAGATATTGAATGGAGACCTGTAAGTGATGAATTAATAAAAGAAGGAATAGAGTTTATTTTAAATGTTCAAAATCATCCAACCATAGTAATATGCACGTAAGTATTTTTTTTTATAAAATTTAATAATTTATTTATTTATTTATTTATTTATTTATTTATTTATTTATTTATTTATTTATTTATTTATTTATTTATTTATTTATTTATTTATTTATTTATTTATTTATTTATTTATTTATTTATTTATTATTTATCTTTTATTTTTATTAATTTATTAACTTGATAATATATATATATATATAAATTTACATTAATTCTAATTCTATATTATTGAATAAAAATACTCTTAATAATAAATATATAAATAATAATAATTATAGTTCAGGAATTCATGAGACTGGCACTTTAATAGGTTGTTTTAGAAAATTACAAAGATGGAATTTTAATTCAATATTATTTGAGGTAAAGTAAAAATAATTAACATAATTATAAAGAATTTAATATGAATAATAATTTATAAAAATTAAATTATTCATATTTTTTTCTTATAAAAAAAGTATCACAGTTTTGGGGGAAGTAAAAGTAGAAATGCCAATGAACAATATATTGAATTATTTGATATAGATTTAATTTCACTACCAAAAAATCTACCTTCATGGTTCATAGATCAACAGCAAATGATGGTACGCTCATTTTTTTTTTTTTTCTTAATTAATATTTATAAATTATTTAAATTTTAATTTTTAAATTCTATTATACGTAAGCAAATAAAATTAATTAAATAACATATATAATATTATTTATTTATTTTTTTAACAAAAAAAAAAAAAAAAAAAGAATGATGAAGAAAAGAAAATGAAGAATAAACAAAATAAATTTATTGACTAAATGAATAATATTAATTTAATATTAATATATATTCTTAAAGATTTAATAATAATGAATTATATATTAATTGCTATGTTAATATTATAAAAAATTTATTTATTTAAATAAACAAACAATGTATAGGAATATTTAATAATAAGATAGAACTGTTTTATCATGGCAAATAATATATTTGAATTACGATTATTCAAAGTAACAAATTAATAATAATAATAATAATAATAATAATAATAATAATAATAATAATAATAGTTTAATTTTAATATTATATTACTTAATGTATTATTTAATATTTATGTATTTAATTATTGGAATATTAATAATTAAGATATACATTTATAAACTAATCAATATTAAAAAAAAAACATAGTATTAATTATTAAATTTATTTAATATAATAAGATAAAAAAAACTATATAATATGTTAATGATGTAATATTTAGGAAAAAAATTATATAATTAAATAATTAAATATTGTTATAAAATATTTAATTATTAATGATTATTTAACTCTTTAAAGTTTAATGTTAAGCATTTTTAGTTTTTTAATAGATGAATTAAATATATTCGCCAGTATTAAATCATATAAATTATAATAATAATAATTAAAAATAAATATTATATAAATAATAATAAATATTAATTTATATAATGTATCATCAGCCATAAAGTCAATTAATATAAAAAAGCAAAAAAAAAGGATATGTAACATTCAATAACAATAAAAATAATTAGTTTTTTTATTTTTATATATAATGCTTAACAACTTTGGATCTCTTTTACCAAGTTATATTATAATAAACTTTTTTATTATATATTAAAATATTAATTATAATTTTATTTTATTTTATTTTAATAATATTAATATAGATAAAAAAACTTTTTAAAGAAAATGAACTATAAATATTTTATTTATAGTTCATATTCATATAAATTAAATTTTTAATTAATATTTATAAATAAAATAAATATACGAGTTCCCTATATATTAATAATAATAATATTTTATATAGTGTAATAAAAGAAAAGCTTAATAAATAATACAAGTATTATTTATATTAAAATCCACTAAAAAACAATTTTCAATTATTATTATTATTATTATTATTATTGTTATTATTATTATTATAAAATAGTATTTTAAATTGTTTTTGCTAATTTTTATTTTATAAAAAAACTTTATTAAACTTGTATTTATTTATTATTATATTTTAATAAACTAATTTAATAATCTTTATAATCGTAAAATAAATGATGAAAAAAAAAAAATAATAGATATTTATGATAATATATTTGTACGATTCATATATCAATATATATCTTTATATAACACGTTCTAAATTATTTAGTAAAATAATATTAAACTTTATATTTATTAAATTCAATACTAAAAATTAATCATAATTCTTTATTTAAAATATGCTTAGTATATATTTTTAATAAATATTTATTAAATTCAATACTAAAAATTAATCATAATTCTTTATTTAAAATATGCTTAGTATATATTTTTAATAAAAATAAAATAAAATTTTAAATACTTAACTTTTTTTTTTAAATAAATAAACTTATTTAGTTTTGTTCTTTATATATGATAAACCTTTTTAATTTAATTTAGAATATACCAATATAAATTATACATAGAAAAACCCTTTTTTTTTTTTTTTTTTTTTGTTTAACTATTAGTATATTTATATAAAATATATATCTCATTTTTAAAATTATAGCAATTTTTCATTATTTAAAAAAATAAAAAGTTGCTATAATTAATAATATTTATTAATTAAAAATTTACAATAGAATTTGACATTTGATTGATGTTATTACTAATTTTATATTAGTAAATTTTATATATTAAATATTAATATTACAGAACATATACAAATATACAACTTTTAATATTTATATATAAATTATTCACTAACGTTTTTGTTATTTGTTTCTATTATTTTATATTTTATATTTCTTTAATGGATATATTCATGAATATTTAATGTAAGCCACATATTTAATTATTTATATAAAAATGTAATATGGAAAATGTCGGAAAGGAATGCTTCATTATTAATTGAATTCATTATATTAAATGTTAACAAATAAACTTTTTATTAATTTATAAATTTTTTTTTTGTACTTAGCAAACCTTAATTTTTTTTTTAAAAAAAAATTAAATTTTTATTATTGTTAAACTTTAATAATCTTAAAATATATATATTTATTAAATTAATTATTTTAAAAAATATATATAATATAATTATTTTAACATGGATTTTTTAAAAAATGAGCAAAAAAATTTTTTCAATATTTTTTTTTATACTTTAATAAGTATATATACTTTGAATAGAATTAATAAAATTTTTTAATTAAAAAAATTTTTTTATAATATTGAATAATAATCTTTATATTTTATTTTAGTATTTCCTGACTCAGATAGATATAACTCTTATTTTAAAAGATAAGTTTAATGATGGATTATTATATGTTTATATAATAATATAAGAATTAATAATGATTTTTTTAATATAGTATAAAAGATTCATAATAAATATTACAGAAAATTAATATATATTATTAAAAAAATAACATCTATAAATAGTATTTTTAATAGTAATTTTTAAATTAACATATAAATATTTTACAAATGAAATTTATAATATATATATCCAAATTTAATAAAAAAAAAAAACAGTTAATATCAAATATTAAATTTAACGGAAAGACAATAATTATTAATATTAGTATTATAAAAAAATAAAGTTATCATAATTATATATAATGATAAATAGTTTATAAAAAAATACTATAAACTTTTTTACAATTTTTTTAAAGTTTCAATATTAATAATGAACATACATATTAATATTAATATAATAAAAAAAGAGTAATTTTTTCATTAATTATAAATAATAAAAAAATAATTTATTATAAAATATTTTCGTAATAATATATTAATTGTTAATTATGTATGATTGATATTAATTTATTTTTGTAGGTATATTTCTTATATAATTAATCCTAAAATGTAAACATACAAATTTAATAAATTTTAATCCGATATGTTTTTCTGTTTATGACTAATTTTGTTTTTCTCTTTGGTTATACTAATGTTAAAACTTACCAAAGATCGTCAAAATAGATTATCATAATATAATCATATATAAAATAAATTTTCATTATTTATATTTAATGATTATATACATATTATTAATAATTTTTTTTCTCTACAAAATTTTACAGTAAAAATAATTAAATCAAACCAAATGATTCCTTTATTAATAGTAATAAATTAATATATAACTTGATATTTATAAAAAAATCCTTACTTTTAAATAAATTATTTATATATAAATTAATATATTTAGTATTTATTATATATTATTAAAAAAAAAAAAAAAAAAAAAAAAAAAAAAAAAAAACATATACCATATAATTAATTATTAAACTCATTAAAATATATAATACATGATTTTTTATATAATAATTGGATTAATATCATATATTTTATAATAGTAATAATGGTATAATAAAAATAAAAAATTGGTAAATCAATAATAAATAAATAAATAAATAAATTAGTTAATTAATTAAAAACTAAATAAATATATATTAAAAATAAATTAATTTTGATTATTTCTATAAAAAAAAAAATAACCTTTTTTAAGTATATATATAAACTTTCAAATATTAACCTAAAATGTCATACGAGTCATAATTTAATTTATAAATATATTACATAGAAAAAAGAATTAATCAAAATAATGAGTTTGAGTTTTAAAATTTTAAAATTATGATGAGAACTACTACTTCACTAAAGATTAAATAAATGGCTGATAAACATTGAAGATAAGTAATCTAAAATGGTAAAATTAAAAATTTTGAAGATATGTATAAAATATTATAAAAATAAAAAAAATGAAAATAATGTATTAGCAAGTAATAAAAATATAATCATATATTCAAAGATTAAAATTAAAAATAAATGTATATTAAATATATATATCTTAGTTATAATAAAGTAATAAAATTATCAAAAATTCAATTAATGAAAAATTATAAGGAATAAAAATGTTTATTTAAATTTATTAGTTTATAAAAAATATAATATAATTTTACACACATATTCACTTGTAAATCAAATTATTCTAACAGAATATTTAGGTTTTTAATGTTGAAACTTTATTAAAATAATTATTATTTTAAATAAATTTAATACAAATTGGTATTGTATTAGTATGTATAAAAGAAAAAAGAGTTTAAGAGAAATGTTAATATATTGTGACATATACATTATATTTAATATATTATAAAATTTAATGTATTTCACATATTCTAATAAGCATTGTAATTTATGTAATTAATATTTGTAACAATTTATAATATAAATTAATCATAAAACCAAATTTACTGACTCTTAATAATAATATAATAATAATAATAATAATAAAATTTATTAATTAATATTTATTTGTCAATTATTATATGAGATAAAAAATAAAATAAAAAAGATATGGAAAAAAAGTTTTTTTTTAAGAAAATATATATATTTATTTTACATTATTAAATATATTAAATATATTAAAAATAAGAACATTCATATACAAAATTAACTTTATTGTATATGAATGAATAAAAAAAAAAATAATAAAAAAATTATGTAGAATGTTTACATTATGTAAATTATGTATGTATTTCTTCTTTTTTTCTGTTCTTGTTCTCTTAAAAATAATTTAATTGGATAAGAAATATATTAATTACATATATTTATTTGTGAGTTAAAAAAAAAAGTATTTCTTATTAAACTTTATTATTAATACAGATGTTTTTATAAAATATAGATCAATCTTTGACCAAGTAATTATGAATCATTAATGTTTTATTATTTATAAATAAATAAATAAATAAATAAATAAATAAATAAATAATAAATAAATAAATAATAAATAAATGATAAATAAATAAATAAATAATAAATAAATAAATAATAATAAAAATAAATAATAAATAAATATAAATAATAAATAAAAATAAATAAATGTTAGATAATAAATCATATCAAGTAATATAAAAAAATTCTAAGATCGATCATATCCATATATAATATAGTAAATCACTGCTTAGAAAAAATTTGTATTACCATTAATAAAATAATTAATTATTATATTATGTAATAAGTAGTAAAAAAAAGGAAAAATTAAAAAAAAAAAAAAAAAAGATGATTAATTTAGTCAATAATAATTTTATAATTTTTCCATTATTATTATTAATACAATTGATGAAATATACCACTTTTAGTAAAAAATAATTTTATTAATAGTTTTTTTATTGGAAAATTTTTTGATAATATAAAAAAACATATACTAAATTAATAATATATATAAAGAATATATTAAAAAAAAAGGTTTTTGTAATAAATTTTCATATTCGTATATATTTAAAACCAAATTGTAAAAAAGAGGGTGAAAAATACTTTTTAATCAATTAATATATTATTATAAAGTAAATAATATCGGAAAAAACAAAATAAAAAAATTTAGGGTTCAAAATTTTTATTCTATTAATAATAAATTTCAAGTTTGTACAATAAATAAAAAGAACATTAACATAATAATTATGAATAAATAAATTTTTACACAATTATTGGTGAAAAAATATAAACGAATACTTAAAGTAATTTATATAAAACATATATTAATTCATATAAACTTCCATATATATTCTTAAAATAATAGAACTAGTATATCTTTAAAAGAAAAATGAAAATATAATATAAACAATATTTTATGTACATTTACATTATTATTCATTAATTTACATTGTTCAATAATAACATTTAAATCAAATGTAATAGAATAATATAAATATACTTATAATATATTAAATTATATGTTTAAAGTAGAAATTATTAAGTTTTAATATATTTAAAATTGATTTTAAATATAAAAAAAAAAAAGGGAAAAAGATAATAACATAATTAATTAATCTTACACAAAAAAATAATCTACTTTTTTTTCCAAAAAATGAAATATACCAAAGATATAAATATAAAACATATTATATTAAATAGAAAATAAATAAAAATTTTTTTATTACTATTATAATAATTTATATTGATTATATATATTAATTTATAATTTATTATATTAATTTGTTTACTATTCTAATATATGTATTTTTTTAAATATATAATTAAATATTATAATAAATATTATTATTTAATATATAAACAATAAGCTTTTTTTTTTTTTTTTGATACAGTTTTTGTTTTTTATATTATGTTATTTTAAATTGTTTTTTATACTTTATTTTTCATTTATAAAAAGTCCACCCCATTTTTACCTATTAAACTATCATTTTATTATTGTTCATTAATTGAAATAATTGTTTAATATATGTCAATTTTTTTTTAATATATCTATAAATTTTAAAAAAAAAAACGTATATAATAGATAATATTTCCCTTTTAAAATAAAAAAATTTTTCAAAAATTTCACAAAAATTTCAATGAGATAAAACAAAAAAAGCGTAACCCTTCTATCATTAATAATTTTTACCAAATAAAATTAAATAAAGTAATAGTTACACATAAAATGAAGATATATATTACAAAATTTTTGTATTAGGTAAATGAAGAATTTCTGTATTTTATATAATTTTTTATAATTAGCATATCTCTTTATAGAATTTTTAATGTTTAATATTATATTCAAAGTTAAGATTCTTTTTTTTTTCAATTATTTTTATTTCGAATATTTAATTTTATAATAATATTCAAAATTTTCAAAAATATTTATATAAAAATTTGAAAGAAGTAAAGTTAAAAAAAAGAGAGAATAAAATAATAAAATTATTACTATCTTAATTATATCTAATGATTTATTTTATAAAATATATTTGAAAAATAATGTAAAAAATATTCATTAATAAAAAAAAATAATTAGTAAATTAATAAAAAATATTTATAATATAAATTATATATTTTTACTATAAAAACGTTAGAATCATAAAATATATATTTAAATTTTATAAGTGAAAATAATTAATATATAAACAATAAATTTAATTTGATAAAAAATCCATATGAAAAAAGGTTCAATATAATAAAAAACTAAATAAAAAAATATAATAAAACAATAAAAAAAAATAAAAGAAAGCATATATATATAGAATAAAAATGATATATATAGAATAAAAATGATATAATGAATTTTATAAATATAACATATAATTTTTATAATATAATTTAAAATGTAATTGATAAAATGTTAAAAAAGTATTTTTTAAAAAATCACAGTGAAGAAAAGTTTAATGAAAGGGTTAAATAAATATGAAAAAAAAAAAGTTTATAAAATAAAATTTAAAAATATTTATTATATAGTTTTTAATTATTAATTAATACTAATTTGTGAGTATATAATATGTAAGTAATTTTATATATATATATATTTATAAAATAAAAAAGGTTAGTATATAAATGTTTAAAATGTTATTATCTATATAAATTTAATTAAATATAAAATTAATATAAATAATAAAATAAATATTATGGAAAAAAATATCAAATTATTAATAAATTAAATATAAATATTAAATAGTACAGTAAATTTTTTTAAAAGTAATTAAATAATAAAAAAGAATATACAACAAAAAGTAATAATAAAAAAATTGATAATATTATATAATAAATTTTTTAATTGAAAAAATTTAAAGTATTTAAAAAAGATTACAATACTTCAATATAAATAAAATAGTTTCCACATTATTACTTTTTTTGTTCCAATAGTATGAAAAATTTTTGAAAAAATTACACAAAGAATATTCAATAAAGTTTAAAAAAAAATGGTTATTTTGATTATACATATATTATATTAACATATTTATATATATTAAAAATTTAATAATAATAAAGTTAAATACAAAAATATTAAATAATGTATTAATAAATAAAGTAAATGATTAAATAAACTAACTAAATTTAGTAAATAATTAAATAAGTAAATGAATAAGTAAATGAATTAATAAATAAATTAATATATATAAATAAATTAGTAAATAAATAAATATATATATTAATTTGGTTGAATAAATTTATATTAATATATATTTTATATGGAAAATGAATAAATGAATAATAGATAAATAAATAAATGATTAATTATTTTTTTTTTTACTGAATATGTATTAAATTTTAAATAAAATTTATTAGTATTTTTTTTTTTTTTTGGTAAATTATAAAAAAAATAAAAAATGTCACAAAAATCAATATAACTTAATATATATTATATAATTATTATTAAATCATATAATAATAAATTGGAATTATAAAATTTTATATTTAAGAATTTTTAATATTTAATAATATATTTAAATATAAATAAATAATTTTTAATTAAAATAAATTTGAAATAAACGATATATTTTATTAGAAAAAGATAATATATTTATTTCAATTATAATATATCTTTATAAAATAAAACATTTAAAAGCTCTTTAATAAAAATTACAAAAAAAATTTATTAATAATTTTTAATTAAATAACTTTTATATTTTTTACCAATATCTTTAATTCAATTTACATTCAATTAAAATTAAAATTAAAATTAAAAGTAGAATTAAAATTAAAAATAGAATTAAAAATAAAACTAAAATAAAAATTTAAATTTAATTTTTAAAATGATTTAAAATATATAGAGAATTGAAATATTTCATTAATCATTTGAAAAAATATTTATATATTTAAATTAATTATTAAAAAAAAATTAAATTTTTAATAAAAAATATAATATACTATACAATAATAATTAATATTGTAAAAATATATTTATTTAATTTATAACAAAAATAATTATTATTATTTTATAACAAAAAAAATTATAATATTACTAATATATTTTAAATGAATTTCACAAATAAAATTAAATATATAATGATTATTACCATAAACTTTTTTAAGATATTATAATTATTATAGTAAAAATTAAAATTTTGATAAAATAATTTTATTTTTTTGACTAATTATATATAGTAATTATATTAATAATGTATTAAAAGAATAAAAAAAAAAACTATAACATTAATTAACCAACATATTTATTTTAAATATTAAAGATAAATACTTTACTTTATATATATAATAAATAATAAATATAAGTCATTTAAAGTTTAATGTTGGTTTTTATATTATTAAACAAATAATTTTTTTCAATCATTCATAATTAGTAACTTAATATAATAAAAATAAATAGTTTTTTAAAAAATATTATTAATATAGTACTTTTAATTAAATAATTGATTTTATTTTATAGAATAGAATTCAATATATTAATAAATAATATATTAGTTAAATAATAATTACTTTTAAGTAATTATCATCCAATTATACATTTGTAGATTTTTTTTTCATAATTTTATAATGAGTATTTTTTTCCCTCTTTTTTTTTTTTAAATACAAATGAAAAAGGAAGTACTAATAAATTCAAATTAAAATTAAATAAATAAAAAAGAGGAATAATTTATAATCTTGATTATTATGGTAATTGTTTCCTTTTTTTTATAAATAATATATAAATGTATATTAAACACAAATTTTTTAAATTAATATATAATATATATAATTCAATATATGAAATAATATATAATATTTATATTGCATCATAATAAAATTTTATGGTAGTATATTATTATTAATATATATTATTATATTGACCATTTATATAATATATGTAAATTATAATATATATAAATCATTTATATTACAATAAATTAAAATAATCAAAATTTAAAAAATAAATAAATAAAAAATAAACATTAACAATTATAAAAAAATAATTAAAAATAATTAAAAAAGGGAAAAAGATTAAAATAAATAAATAAATAAATAAATAAATAAATGAATAAATAAATAAATTATGAATATAATAAGATAGGTGTTAGTAAAAGTTAGTGAAAAAGTATAATTAAAAGGTTATAAATTAGTATAAGAATATAAATAAAGTTTATTGTTTATAGTAGTTTAATTAAAAAATAATAAAAATTTATAATTGATATAATAATTCTTAAAAATTATTTATTTTTTTATAATAAATAGTTTATAGAAAATACCATATATTAATTATATAAATAATTTATAGAAATTACCATATATTAAATATATAAATATTAATATAAATTATAATTTATTAAATAATATATTTAATAAATTATTATGGTAATATAAATAGATTAATTTTTAATATTTTTACATATAATAATTAATGTTTTTACTTAACAAATTTATTCTTTTAATTAATAATTATTTATTATTTATATATTTATATTTTAATTTTAAAAATATATATATGTAATTTCGTTTTATTGCTAAGTATTTAAATAAATTTATATTATTAACTGAACAAACAGGTAATATTTTTATATTTAATTATTTAAAAAAATTGAAATATATATAAATATTTTATATTCAAAATTAAACATTTATGGATATTTATTAGAAAGAAAAATAAAATAAAAAAAATAAATTTACATGCTTATTTGTAAAAGAAATTAAATTAAAAAAATAAATTTAGAAAAAGAAAAAAATCAAAAAAAAAAGTCATGTAATTATTTAAAAATAAAAAAGTAATTAACCACAAAATAAAAAAATAAATATTTTAAAAATAAAAAAGTAATTAACCACAAAATAAAAAAATAAATATTTTAAAAATATAAATAATATTTCAAAAAAATAAATAAATAAATAAATAAATAAATAAATAAATAAATAAATAAATAAATAAATAAATAAATAAATAAATAAATATCAGTCAGAATTAAAAAAAATTAAATAAAAATATATTACACATTTTCCATATTATACAATTGGTTATGAATACTAGTAAAAAATATCAAGTTAATTAATACTTTAAATAAATAAATAAATAAATAAATAAATAAATAAATAAATAAATAATAAGACAAATTAATATATAATAAAATAAATATATGTTAAGTTTTATGAATAATAAACAGAGTTATACTCTTAATAATATATTCTAAAAGTATTATAAAAGAAGGCTTTAATTATATATATTTAATTAACTTTATATTTCAATAGAAAATAGACAATATATTGTAAAAAGAAATTTAGAAATAATATTTTTTTTTTTGTATCCATATTAATATATTTAAAATATATATTTAAATATAATAATAATTATTATATATTAATAATATAAATAATAGATAATATATAAATATAAATAATTTTTTTATTGTATTTATATATTTATTATCCATATTATTGGTAATATAATAAATGGAATAATAAATTATAATATATTATATTTATATAAACATTTTAAATGTCATATACACCATGGTAAAAAATAATCAAAAATATAGTATTTATTTATTTATTTAATTTGTTACTAATATTTAATTATATTTATTTAGTTTAAACCAAATAATTTTAATATCAATTGAGTTTAATATCAAATTTAAAAAAAAAAAAAAAAAAAAAAAACATAAAATAAGTAAAATTATAGAAAAACCTTTAATATTAAAATATTTTCATGATTTTAAATTTATAAAATTACATGAAATAAGTAATATACTATTAATTATTTATTTAATCAATAAAATAAATTATTTTTTTTCTATAAACTTAACAATAAATAAAAACTAATTAAGAAAAAATACAAATAAAAATTTTTAGTGTTAATAATTTATTGTAACAAATTATATGTTTTTTGATTGCTATTATATTTATCCATTCTTTTTTTTTTTTTTTTTTTTTCTATTTTTTTTTATATATTTTAAACTTTATTTTGAAGAATTATTATAAAAGAAATAAGTTTAAAATAAAATAATAAAGTGTCAATATGTCTAATACTATTAATTTAAATAATATAGAAAGTATAAAGAATGGGGGAATAAGAAAAAAGAGATTAATAGATATATATATATTTTAATATTAATAAAATATGGATGTTTTTTATTTTATTTTATTTTATTTATATGTTTTAAATTTAAATAAATAAATAAATAAAAAATTAGAATTAATAAGTATAATCTAATAAAATTGAAGTGAATAAATAGTTAAAATAATAAAATTAGGAAAATAATTGAATTGTATTTTTATTTATAATAAGTGTTATTTCTAATAATTAATACTGTTATAATAATTAAACAATATTAAGAATATATGAAAATATTATACAATTAAGATATGAATTATAATCTAATTTGAAATTAGGTTTGAATTTTTGAATTTAGAAGACAAAACTATTTATTTTGGATTAAAATAGGCTGCGAGGCTACCTTAAAAAATGACAGCAGAAAATCATGGTCATGGATTAAGAAGAATATTAAAAATAACAATCAGGAGTTATTTATACCTCATCCTATCAGAGACCACCAAGATAACTTAGTGTATAGTACTAAAGATCAATTAGATGTTTGGTGTAATTATTATAAGAAACTTAGTAATGACTCTACTGGACATAGCATGAATAAAAAATTCTGGAAGTATTCTCCCGCTATCAATCGTATAAAGAGTGGAAATAACATAGTATGGGATATTAACCAAGATATCAGCATTGAAGAAATCAAAAAGGCCATCCTTTCTATCCCTAACTTTAAAGCCTCGGGTCCCGACGGTATCCCTATTGAATTTTATAAAGCTTTAATTCCTGATTCCTCTTCAGATGACTCTGCAAATAATGATTCCTATATTCCGGCTGGTCTTAGTTGTTTCCATTTCTTAATTAATCGTATTTGGAATGGTGATTTTCCTATTTTTTGGAATAATGCATCCATTGTTTCTATCCCAAAAAAAGGCGATCTTTCTAATTGTGATAACTATCGTGATATCTCTCTTATCAATAATGGTATTAAGATTCTTTCGAAAATTATTGCTTCTAGAATTTCTGAATATGGTATAAGTCATGGATTCATTAGACCAGAACAATTTGGCTTTCGGAATAAGGAAGAATGTATTAGTCTTTTTATCTCTATTCTTTCTATTTGTCAAAGACGTAAATTCAAAGGGGAAGATACTTATTTAGCTTTTCTGGATCTTAAAAAAGCTTACGATTCTGTGCCCATCTATAACATTTTATCAAAAATTTATACCCTTGGTATACAAGGAAAATGCTTTCAATTTTTGGAGAACCTATATCTGTCTTCCAAAGCTTGTGTTAAAATTAATGGACAATTTTCCGATTCCTTCAGTATACTTAAAGGAGTTCGACAAGGATGTCCCTTATCTCCTATACTTTTTAATTTGTTTATCAACGACATCTTCAACGATTGCCTGCATAATGGTGTGAAAATAGATACTGAATATTGCTGTGGAGGATTATTTGCTGATGATATTGTTCTTTGTGCCCCTAGTAGATCTCGTATGAATAAACTTCTTCGCTCAGTTAGTAAATGGGCTAAGGACAATGAGATGACTTTTGGAATTAATAAATGTGCCACATTTGCTGTTAGACATGAAAATTCGGAATATATTCTTAGAGAAGACCCTACCTTTTATTTAACAGGAATCCCAATCCCTAAAACAGATTGTTATACTTACCTTGGTGTTCCCTTTCACAAATCTCTAGATTTAAAATTCGTTATTAGTAAAATGAAAAATAAAGTTAGTAAGGCTTTGTTTCAATTCAGGGTTTTTTATTTTTTTTTTTT